>CM037852.1:141801735-142022735 GCA_021234595.1 Delia radicum
CATTTTATATATACGGTTTATGAAACATTTTACTCATATAATGAATATTTTTTCCGTTAGTGTATACAGAGAGAATTTCTTGAACGAGTTTTAATTAAACTTTTTCACTGAACTGATGAAGTTTTTTTCACAATGTGAATTAACATTTCTTAAACTTCATAAAAAATCTTCACAGTTTTAATGAAAATTTTTCATCAGTTTTATGAAATTTTTAATAAATAATATGAAATTTTTCATTATATTTTATAAAAAAAACTGCATTAGTTTAATGAAAAGTTTCAATGGAGGAGTTCCAGTGACAATTCATATATCTAATGCAAAAATGCTTTGATATCATGCAGAGAATTCTCTCAGCGTATAAATAAAATTAAGTTTTTTTTTCTCTATCATATAATTTTTAGCTTAAAAAAAAATATGTTTATAAATTTTTTTTTTTTTCTAATATTAACAAATCTGGTTTCAAAAGTTAGTGAATTAAATTAGTTACATTATTAACCAAAATTAGTAAAAAAAATTGTAAAATAAGATAGCAAAAAATTGTACAACCAAAACACTTCTACACTAAATATTAGTATAATTTAGTAAAGTGAGATTGAAATATGTTTTACCAATTTTTTTTACTAACTTTTGTCTTTAGTGTATCATGAATATTAATAATGCTCTTAACTTTAGAATTCAACAGCAAAAAATCAAAATTATTGCATTGCACATATTTGTATACAAAAAAAAAAAAAAAAAAAAAAAAACTTGAATATGCGTCAAACTTTAAAATCATTTTGTGGAAAAAACTGTACCAAAACATCGAAAATAAAGTACGCCAAATTATATAGAATTGGTGGTCAGAACCGTACTCATTTTGTTAATGTCATGCTGTGTAATCAATAGATAAGTTAAAAACCCTAAGTACATTTTTTGCAAATACTCTTTTACACCTTACTTTTTAAAGCGTTAAACAAACAATCTCATATTACAACAATGAGAGCGCAAAAAAATTAAATGAGCTCTTGTTTACTGCTGATGGTATATGAATAACATGATAATGCGTTGCTATTGCTGCCTGTGCTTTTGCTGGTTATAAATTTGCTGTTTGGTTAACACGATCATTTACGTCGTTTTAACTGGGGCTGAAAATAAAATTGTTTTTAATAAACAGCAACAACAGCAAATCATTGTTTTCAGTTCATATACAGTTTGGCAAAAGTTTATGAGCAGTTAGTCGCGTCCTAAACGTTAATCAGTAAAGAACTGATCTTGAAAAAAATATTAAACAACAAAATAAAAAAAAAACATTTTAAGGATTTTTGTAAAAAGAAAACTAAAATCAGTTAAAATTAAAAAAAAGAAGATATTAATCACATCTTAATTTTTACAAAATTTTTTATTACACTTTTAAAACGTAACAACAGTATATTTTGTGGCAATTTCTTTTTATCTGTTTAAACATTTGTTTAATTTTAATCTCGTGAAAAAAAAAAAAATGAATAAAGAAAGATAACAATCTTATAAAATCGTATAATAAAATTTTATTAAACAAAATTTAAGAATACAATCATAATACTTACAAAATTTAACAACGTGCTTAATGTTCACATCACATTTCGCCATAAAGAAATAAGTAGAATTTTTACTCCAAATTAACGAATTATTTAAAACTGCATCTCTAAATAAGGAAAAGTACTAGAAGTGTTACACACAAAATTGCATTAAATCAAGTTTTACTTACCGGTATTAGCAAAAGCATCTTGTGCAACAGGTACTAATTAAAAAATTTTAGTTTTGGTCAAGTGAACGTCCTTGTATGTGTATTAAAATCTAGTTTTAAAAAATTTACTTTTGTAAGTTTTAAACTTCTTGTTATTTCTTGTTATTTATACCATAACATTTTGTTTATTTTTTTGTTTGTTTGTTTGTTTTTTAACGAATTCTTAGCAACATAATATTGTTTAGCAACATGTTGCTTGAGAAAAAGCTGTGGTTTTAAGTGATATGAATAATAATTTTAATGATTTATGATTTGTAAAAAAAAAAACAAACCATTAGAATATGTTCAATCAAGTTTCGTGTAGTCTTTAGAATGAAATTATAAAAACTTTAAGATATTTAATTAAATAATTACCTACATATGTTGCTTTCCAAGCCAACTACCCCACTACAGGAAAAAGTATAGCACAGCAATGCCAAGCTAACAGTATTTACTCTCCTAATGCCCGTAATTTCAAGCAATAGATACCTAACGGTGCTTAGATACCTACCGAATACACGAAGAAAATCGGGGTAGGTATCTAAGCACCGGTAGGTATCTATTGCTTGAAATTACGGGCATAAGACTAAGAAAAAATGGAACAAATTTTAAAATTTTTCCAACATATGGGAGAAGTGGTGTGGTTAAATATTGACAAATTTTTCTAATATTTTTAGTATATTATTTATTATTAGTTAATTGAAGTTGGCAAAAGCTAGAAATGTTACTATAGAGTAAAAACAGGACAACTCAATCAATATTCGGATCGACCGTCTCCGATTTCAATAAAATTCACCATAACTTCAAATTCAAAATTCCGGACCCTTCGGTTTAAGAAATATAACGTCATGAAAATTGCGATCAAACGATCAAATTTGACTAAAGTATCGCTACAAAAAGAACTGTAACTTTTCAACTATACAAGATACAAAATTAGTGCTAGACTCATTCCGTATAAAACCATGAAAAATTTACAATTTTCAACCTTTACCGCCTTCAATTTTAACCAAGGTAAGGTAACTGTTATATAAATACTGTTATATAAATACGCCATCGTACAAGTTTTGGGTTTTTAGCTCGAACAGTTGTGGAAAAAAATAGAAAATTTACCAAAGTAGTCTTCCATAATCGTAAATATCTTTTTAACGGTTAAATTTACATGGTTTATTGATAAATCACTTTAATAATTCAATTCTTGGCGGCAATATGCATTTTTTTTTTCTTAATTCTTGATGCAAATAGAGGTATTTCTGAAATCTGGTTTTCTAAAATTAAAAAAAAAAAATATATATGTTAATTAGCTATAAATTATTATTCTATACCGTTACCAAATCAATATGTAATACTTCATCATGTTTCTAAGTTATAGGCTTTTTTTAAAAAAATTTGTTTTGAAACAATTCATTTTTTCGTGGATAAATGCACAATTTGTGTGCACCAGTAAAACGACAACATAAGTAGCTTTAAAATGTGGTATATAGGCGTTCAAACTCATGTCCCCAAAAAAATATGCACATCATTTTAAAGAGCACATTTAAACTTAAAAAATAAGGCCAACAAACATTTTTTGTGTTGCAAAGTTTAAAAGTTACAGTCCAATTTGTGAGGACACCATATTACGGAAACCGAAAGGGTTCAGAACCTGAAATTTAGGTTTCGTCGATTTCTTGTCGAGTATGACAGTTATGGTGATTTCAGTGAAATTATAGGTGTTCAATCCTAAAATGGCATATTTTTGACTGAGTTGAATTTAAAAGAGATATTTTTTTTTAAGAAATTCAGAACTAGTTCGTATTTTATAGAGTTATAAAAAATTTATTTTTATGTAATTTTTTTGTATTTATATTTTTATGTATTATTATTATTCTATTATTATTATTTGCATGTTTTTTATCGATCTGGAGACTTTCATTATGTAAGTCGTATAAGTTTTAAAGAAAATATTCGTTGAATATATAAGTATTAGGGCGGGTCGATTAAAAATTGCTCAACGTTCAAGGAAAATCGTATTCTAGGGATCAAAATAAGAAACTTTGCCGAAGGAACCATACCTCTAAAACGAATTTTTCAAAATTTGACATTACGGGTCAAAAGTCGGGACATCAACATTCGTTTTAGAGGTATGGTTCCTTCGTCAAAGTTTCTTATTTTGATCCCTATAATACGATTTTTCTTGAACGTTGAGCGATTTGTTTGCCTCCATACAAATCGACCCGGCCTAATAAGTATATAATTATACTATATGTAATATTTATTGTTCATACCCTTACATAGATTTAACACAGATCTCTTTAAATGATGCTTTAATTCTAAACTCTCCCACTTCAGAACAAAGTTTGCCGGCTTTACTTGAAAATTTCAGTAAATGTTACCCGATAAAATATAAAAACTTCATTGAACAACTTTCTTAATTTTAAAAATATAATTTTACATATACAATTTTTTTTGAATTCTTCATAAAAAAATATATTGGTAAAAAAATATATATATAGTTTATGTTTTTTCATCTTAAAATATATTTAAATATATGATTATATCTGGTGTTATGCATTGCCATATATTATTGTGTATATTATTGTATGTATAGTTTGAGAAATGATTGTTTATGGTCTATCACCATTATTATTTTCTATGTATAAGAACATTATATATTCTTATGCATAACACCATATATGATTATATATGCCCCCTGATGACATATTTTTTTTTTTTATTAATTAATAATCATATAATTACAAATTATATACTATCACCCTAACCGAGCACTAGCTACTATGGCCTTCGGCGCGTTGAAGCGAAAACCGACCAGTGACTCTGGTGGGAATCGAACCCACGACCCCCGCACTGATAAGCCAGCACGCTACCAAATACAAACTATTTATTATTATTTTTTTTTTCTTCGTTTCGTTGAGATTATTTACAACTTCTTCTGGGATATCTTTTATAAAAATAAAAAATCTGTTTACTTCCGTATTTAAACAGGTACAAAAAGACAACATAAAACACAAATTAAAATGTAAAAATAATAAATACTATAATATCACAGTATAATTAACCCATTTTATTCCACTCATCGATCCCGTGCAAAATTTTGTTGACGGAATTCCGTAGAAAGATGTAACAGTGTTTTAGTAAGCTTTTTCATTAAAATACTGCACGAATCATAGTATCTCCAAAAAAAAGGAAGAATTCAGAAAACCGGATTTCGGTTTGTTTGAAAAATTTGATTTTTTTTTTTTTTTTGAACCTCACCAATCGCTATTCCCAAGTTTTGGAAAATAAAAATTAAAGCCTAAAATAAAATATAATTGGAAGGATAACGTTATTCTCTCGATTTTTAAGTTTCGCGAGATATTTATCTGCTTTACAAAACTTCTGGCTGACTTTGGCAAACCGAATCAGAAAACCAAACTTTTGAACATCAAAAATTTTGTACATAAAAATGTACTTTGTATATAATTATATGTATGTGTGTTTAATGTACTAAAATTTATAATAACAAAATTTATTCAAACAAACAATGTTTGTATGGTTCAAAAATGATTTAGTTTTTGTATTAAAAATACAAAAATTGTTTTTTCGGACTTTCTATATATTCATATATTTAGTTAGAATATCTGCTTTGTTCTGAAAATGGCCGCCACTTAATTTACACTCAAAAACAACAAATAATAATGTAGATTTTTCATAATAATTTCTGGTGTATTTTGTATTATCAACTTTTTTACAGTAACAAAAGTGACAGGTTTTTAAGACTGTACATTTTGAGTTCATTCAAAATTTGTGTAAAATGACTAAAAATTGAAAGAAAAAATTCTACATTTTCAATATAGCATACGAAGAACACATTTTCAAAAGTTTTGTTATTTTTTAAGTATAATATCTTGTTAAAAAAGACCAGTTAACCGACACGAAAAGCCGGTTTCTCGAAAACTATTACAGGAACTCAAAGCTTCCATTCTTTTATACCTTTAGATGAAACTTCACTAAAAGTTAGCAAATATTCCGAAAGTCAACAGTATGAGCTGCGCAAAATTAAATATTAAATCTAAAAAAAAATAAAAATAAAAAAAAAATTTACCAAGGGTAAGTCCATTATAGTGTATGTTTTCGAAAGCTGAATGGCACCAAGATCTTTGAAATCGGTTCAGCCATTCCGTAGTAATCACAGCATGAAAGTACCTATTACCGTCATTTTTCAAATATTTCGATACCTTGCCACGCCCACAATTCAACCAAAATGCAATTTCTAAAAATGAGGTTGTATTTGTATAGGTAAAATGTAGCTGAATGCAAAATTTCATCAAAATCTGAGAGGGTCGGGTTCAATGCATATCGGTTTTGATATGAAAATCATCAATCATATCGAGGGCTTATATTCAAAACTTGCTATCTGCATAATCACAATTTTTCAGGAGAGCAAAAAAAATGTTTTTTTTTTTGTAAATTGTAGTAGTTATTACTAAAGTTTCTTCTACAAAGTTATTTAAAAACGACGTCTAAGTTTCACATTTTTTTTATTGCTGTTATTCGCACTGATATAGCAGACAGCACTTTTTGCAAATATAAATTTTATCAATTCGTGTGTTCAAATTATCAGATAGCACTTTTTGTACAAAAATACATATAAGCTTTATTGTAAACTAATTAACGATTTTTATTTAAATAACACGATTTTTTATTCAAGTTAATGTTGTTTTAATATAAAATAATAAAATAACTATAATAATATGTAAAGGGTGTCCCAAGAAGAACGCAATTTTTAAATCTGGCAACATTCGAAGTGTCATTGTTTGACATTTGAACAATTGTTATTGTTTGCTAGTAGAACGTACGAGGTTAGTAAAAATGGAGCTAGCTGACCATGGACAGCGAAGGGAGTTCGTTAATTGGGTATTGGAGAGACAACATGAAAATGCTGATTTTGCCGATAAAATCATCTTCAGTGACGAGGCCCATTTTCATCTTGATGGCTTCGTCAATAGGCAGAATTGTCGCATTTGGGGTGAGGAAAATCCTCGAGTGATTCACGAGAAGCAAATGCATCCTCAACGTGTCACTGTGTGTGGTGTGGTTTTGGGCTGGAGGAATCATTGGACCTTTTTTTATGAAAATGAGGCAGGTCATGCGCAAACAGTCAATGGTGTTCGGTATCGTGAAATGATAACCAGTTTTTTCTTGCCTAGAATTGAAGAAATGAATGTGGAGGGCATGTGGTTCCAACAAGACGGCGCCACATGTCATACAGCCAGAGAAACAATTCAATTGCTGCATCAGTCATTTCCCTTTCGTGTTATTTCGCGTTTTGGAGATCAGAATTGGCCCGCCTAGATCGTGCGATTTAACACCATTAGATTTTTTTCTTTGGGGTTTTTTGAAGTCGATGGTTTACGCGAATAAGCCGACAACGACTCAAGCCTTAAAAGAGGAAATTGGACGCTGCATTAATGAAATACCGCAGCATTCATGCAAAACGGTCATTGAAAATTTCATTAAAAGATCGCGTGCATGCCAGCAAAGCCACGGCGGCCATCTGCACGATATATTGTTCCATACATAAGCTCATTCTGTCTACTTTACGATATAATAAAGTTTTACGACTTTTTTTTTAAAAAATCTGTGTTTTATTTAAAATTTAAAAATTGCGCTCTTCTTGGGACACCCTTTATTAACAAAACATCTAGTAATGGAATTCGATGTATTAGTTAATGTTTCGGTTTTTTAATATTGATAATCCCAAATACTGTTGCCCGTTCATTCGCCTTTTCTTATTTTCTGTTCGAGCTTTTGAAGCAAAGAAATGGGCTCGTACACAGCAAGCGACCACATTGTGGTTGATTTGCTCATTTTCGGAATCTGGATACAAATTTATGTTACAATTACATATAATTGTCTCGAATTTTAAGCAACAAACCTGTTATGAGATCATCTCCTACATCCCCTTTGACCACATTGTCGTCGATTTGTTCATTCTCGGAATCTGGATAAAACGTTTGATTAAAATTATAATTGTCACGAATTGTAGACAACAAACCTTCATTGGATGACATATAATCAGTTGCAATACGTTGTAGAGAATTATAATCCCCGGATTTATGTTGACCATTTTTTGAATAGTTCATGCTGTTTATATCTTTATTATTTTTAATGATTCAATACCAACACTTTTAGGTTTTATGATAATAAAAGCAATTTTTTTTATGCAGATAGCAACTTTTTATTAGCAAAACTACTTATAGTAGATAGCAAAATCACAAATTTAAGAAAAAAAAAATGTTAAAGAAAAAATTTCAGTTCACATTTAATATGATGTATGACAACTTAATCAATGAACAAGTTGCCATCAAAAACTCATTTTCGAGAAAACTGCAGATAGCAAGTTTTGAATAAAAGCCCTCGATATGTAAAATTATTTTTTAAAACTTTTCTCTCAAATGTACTTAAAACGATTAAAAAGCTTTTTTTGCTTTTCTACCGCTTTGACAACTATAAATTTGTTTTTTTTTTTTTACAACATTTACAGACCATGGATAAATGACGTTAAAAATTGTTTTACCAACGTTTAGATAACGTTATAAAATACCACCCTAACACGGTTAATCATAGATATCATTGGGGTTGCTGTCACAACGCTCTTAATTTGTAACCAAAAATGTTATAAGAACGCTTTTTGACGATCGGTAAACCATTTAAAAGCTTGTTTTCCAACGCTTTGAGAACGGTAACATCGTCACACCGTAAAACGTGGTTATAGTTTGGGTCGTTTTCAAAATGCCTTAATCCAATAAATCGAAATGTTCTGAAAACGCTTGTACCACGTTCTAAAGTACCTTTGAAGTGCTTTAACCTTCATATTTTCTATATGGGCGGTTTCGGTTACAATTTTGGTTACTCTTGTCTGTAATTAGTTTTTTGTTTCCATCGACTAAATATGTAAAATAAAATCAAGGCGAAACTACAAAAAATACAGTTATGATGAAAATATCCCAGCAAAAACAGCGCTTCAACCAGAATATTTACTCGCAACATTACTTTTGTTTTCGATGTCCCAAAAGTAATAGGTATTTTGTAATCTATACGGTAATGACCTGTCATTACCATATTTTTGCTGGCATTATATGTTAGATAGTCAATATTGCCTAATTTAAACATGGAATATTATTTTAAACTGCACTGAAAGGCAATTACAAATTTTATTCACATTTAAGTATGTAATAAATGTATTGTATGAAGTAAATCTCATATAAATTATTTATTCAAAATATTTAATACACATAATACATATTAATAAAAAATGAATTGTTAAAAATATTAAATAAAACAAACATAATATTATTTAACTTTTTTTTTTGCTTTTATTGCATAACTTTGTTGTTTTTATAATAATTTCTTTAGTACTAATTTTAACACACTTATTGAACGGTCAGTTAATGACACCTTCAAATTGGCGATATTTGTTGAATTGTCAAATTGATTGTAAGTGTATATTAAATACAATTTTTTGACACTTATTAATAATATAAACTAAAATTGATTATTAAAAAATTAGTTTATTTCTTAGATACGTGATTTCTTTTTAGTTTTACAACCGATTGCGCATTTTAAATATTTTTTTAAAATAAATAGCTGGAAAATAATTTGGTTTTACAACTGAGGTATAGAATTGTTTTTTTTTTATTAGGTGGAACTTACATCGATTTTTATATTTGATTTCTTTATCACATACTTAAGAGGTTTAACAAGTCGATTGCAGTGCTACAGAAAAAACTATATAGTATCGATGTTAAGCTAACAGTATCTGTTGTCTTATATGGTATGAATAAAAAATGGAACAAATTTATAAAAAATTTCCAAAAAGTGGTCAAAGGAGGCGTGTTTAAATACTGACAGACTTTGTGGTTTTTTTAGTATAGAGCAATTCCATATGAAAGCGATCACCTTTTGGACGACCCCTCTCCGATTTTAAAATAAATAGTCTCAATCGATTGCCCAGCAAAAAATAATGTACCTACATATTTTTTTTTTTTTTTTATAGTGACTGGTTTAGTGGTGGTGTGCACCACTGTCATGTGACAAAATTGAAGAATTCTTCATAAGGGACCTCATTTAAAGTTCGCAACTAGTGATAGCTCGTTGGAAAGGTATTGAATCAGGCTTTAATTGAAAAATAAAATTTTCCTAATTTTTCTCAGAAATTTACCTTTTTTCCCATGAAAATTAAATTTTCCCATGATAATTAAATTTTCCGATTTTCCACAGAATCTCCTAAATTTTCAGGCTAATTTTATTTTTTTTGGATTAATCATAATTTTTGCTTAAAGAATCAGCAATAAAAAAATGGGGCCCGACTCCATGTTTGGACAGGAGAAGAGCATTTAAGAGACCACCTTGTTCTCATTGTTTTTATATTTTTTATAATTGAATTATTTTTAATTATTTAACAAGAAAAATTACAAAAATTTTATTTTTCAATTAAAGCCTCATTCAATACCTTTCCAACGAGCTATCACTCGTTGCGATCGCTTTAGTAGTTTTTTTTTAAAACAACTTTCAATGAGGTCCCTTATGAAGAATTCTTCAATTTTGTCACATGTCATATGGAATTGCTCTATAGTGACTGGTTTAGTGGTGGTGTGCACCACTGTCATGTGACAAAATTGAAGAATTCTTCATAAGGGACCTCATTGAAAGTACTAAAGCGATCGCAACGAGTGATAGCTCGTTAGAAAGGTATTGAATCAGGCTTTAATTGAAAAATAAAATTTTCCTAATTTTTCTTGTTAAATAATTAAAAATAATTCAATTATAAAAAATATAAAAACAATGAGAACAAGGTGGTCTCTTAAATGCTCTTCTCCTGTCCAAACAAGGAGTCGGGGCCCATTTTTTTATTGCTGATTCTTAAACAACTTTCAATGAGGTCCCTTATGAAGAATTCTTCAATTTTGTCACATGACAGTGGTGCACACCACCACTAAACCAGTCACTATAAAAAAAAAAAAAAATATGTAGGTACATTATTTTTGCTGGGCAATCGATTGAGACTATTTATTTTAAAATCGGAGAGGGGTCGTCCAAAAATTTGCCAATTTTGATCGTTTTCATATGGAATTGCTCTATATTATTTTAAATAATTTAACTAAAGTTGTTAAATGCTCAGATGTTTTTGTATCAATCCAAAAAGTCTAATCGTGTATCGGGTCAGCGTTTTAGAGAAAATATTCTTTAAATTTTATCCATCTCAAACATTATAAAAATTGCTTGTAAGAAGGGCACGGCGCACAGTGGCTGAAAATTTGATTTTACTGGCCAAAAGTCTAATTTTTTTTTGTCACCGATTTTTAAAGTTTTAACGTCATTGTGTAGCTAGTATGTCCAAATTAAGGTAGCCAAAAATAAGTCAAACTATTGCTAATTGTGGGCATGGCAGACTGTTAAACTTAACTGTTTTTTTAATTACAGAAAAAGTTGATTTTTTTTTTTTTTTATCAAAAATTAATGGTTACTACTAGCAAGTTACCATCGATAATGATCTGCGGTCTTTTTTATAGGGTTGGTAGGATTGTAGTCTTTAGTTGTTGTAAGTGGTGACAGAACTACCGTTTGTTATTAGGGTGTTCTGAAATATTTATTAAACTACTATATTTTCGTCAAATTTCAATGGAATAAAACTTCTAATGGAAACAAGTTGGCAAGAAACGTATACCACCCGGAGAGAGTTGAAATTGTTTTTTTATCCACATATGAAATGTTTTAATAAATAAGAAAGGTTCAGTGAATAAAAACCCATATTTTCATATCAAAATTAAAAAAAAAAATCAGAATAATTGCGCTAATGTTCAGCAGATTCATTTTGCTAAATTTAGCAAATTTCTCAGAAATAATAAATTTTTCTGTAGTAATAGCAAAATTTTTAGATAATGTTACTAAAGTTTTTTAAAGTGTTAATATTTTTTAATGTAAACAAATTTGCAAATTTTACAGCAAAAATGATAGTTTTTAAGTAATAATAGCAAAATTTTCCGTTGATTTTACTATTTTTTTTTTTTGAGTGTAAACATTAAAAACTCCCAATATCATAAAAAATGTTTATAGTTATTATTAAAATCAAAATATGGCATTTTTTAATAAATAAAAAAATTAAAAACCCTATATTTCACGCTTAATGTAAAAAAATTAAAAGTTCAACTTTGACCTTGAATTTCTTAAGAAGTGCTCAATCAATTTTAATGAAATTAAAACTGAGCCTAATAATTACCTGTCCTTTAAAAAAAAATTACTGATATATTTTGATCGGTTCAAAAGTTACAGAATTTTGGACAATGAAAAATTATTTTCAGCAACTGTGGCGGCGTATGATTAATCATATAATAAGAGGGCGGATCAATAAGTCCATGACTTTTCGAACTTCCCTCGTAGTTATATTAAATGCAACACTGCTCCCATCAAGTACCACCTCTTAATAGACTATTGTCAAATTTTGAGCAAGTTCCGTCATTTACTTTGCGTTCAACAGCTGTTCAAAACATACAACCTCGAGTGAACATTAAACATTATTTTTTGCGAAAAAAAAACGTCAATCAAACCAAGGAAAAGCTTGATAAATACTATGGGGACTCTGCACCATCGATTTCAATGGTAAAAAAGTGGTTTAGTGATTTTCGTTGTGGTCGCACAAGTACAAATGACGCTGAACGTTCTGGACTGCCAATTAAGGTCAACACACCCAAAAATATCGAAAAAATACACGATATGGTGTTGGCCGATCGAAGAGTAAAAGTGCGTGAGATTGTTGATGCCATAGGCATTTCATATGGCAGTGTGGTTTCGATTTTAAATGATCAGTTGGGTTTAAGAAAGCTGTCTGCGAGATGGGTGCAGCGTTTGCTTTCAATTGACCATAAACTTAATCGTGGTCAATAAGGTGATAGCAACGGTTTTTTTTGGGATGCACATCGATTACCTTTAAAAGGAAAAAAATAATAAACGGCGAATATTACGCCAGATTATTGGATCGAAAACTCCTATTTTTTGGAAGGGATACAAAAATTGGAGAAACGTTGGACTAAGTGTATTGAGCTAAAAGGAGATTATATTGAAAAATTAATTTTTTTTTTGCAAAAAAAACTGTGTTTCATTCAAAAAGTCACGGACTCATTGACCCGCCCTCGTAGCAATAACATCATAAAACTACCTTGATCGATAAAAAAACATTTAATCTTTTTTTATAAATAAAAAAACTAAATAAAACAAATTTGACAGATTTTTAAATATTCGAAACTTCACGGGCAGAATTATCTGCATGAAAGCAATACAGTTTTGCATTATATCTATGAAATTCCACTAAAATTTTTATTAATTTAATGCAGTTTTTTATACAATTTTATGAAAACTTTGATTTTATTTACTAAAAGTTTCATACTTCCAATGAACTTCAGTTTTTTATACAATTTTATGAAAACTTTGATTTTATTTACTAACAGTTTCATACTTCCAATGAACTTCACTTTGTGAAGAAAGCTTCACTACTTTAATGAAAAATTTCATTAAAACTCGTCCAAGAAAATTCTCTTCGTGTAGGTTTAATTATTTTTTTAATTATTATTCTGTTTAAATTCTCTATAAAAAAAACATTAACCCTTAAATGTGCTACAGCGTCGATTTGAATAAAAATGGTGGTTTTTGGTGTGAAATGCTACATAAACAAAAACTGGGTACCACGATTTTTAAAATATTTTTTTTAGGCTTTTTATAACCAAAAAACGGAAAAATTTGAATAATGAAGTGACTTAGGGGCACAAAAAATATATCGTTTGAAATTTTACATATGCCTCTAATTTTTGTTTAAACTTTCTAAAATTATTTTTTTCTATATAAATAAATAGCATTTTCTGAGTTTTTAATTAATTTCACACATTTTCATTTTTTCGACTTTCATGGTTAATAAAAAGTGCAATTCTAAATATTTATTAAAAAGTTTATTTTTCTAAATAGCTATTGGATTTTCTTAACACACTAGTGAAGTTTTCATTTTAATTAACCTCAACATAAAACAGTACGATTTCTTTTAATGGTTGTATCTTTAAAGATACAGAGGGTATTTAAGGGTTAATATAACCCAATTTAAAACATTTTCCAAATTTAGTTAAATAACATTGGTTACATTTTGTAACCAAGAATCAGACTACACTTCATGAAGGTCTTAGACGTGCTTAATCTGAAACTGACCTCATAATAGCTCTATGAAGTCAGGTTTTCGCGATAAAAATTCAAAGTGGACTTTGTAGGGGAGGAGTAGCACTTTTAGATACCGTAACGATCTATTTGAAAAAAAAAATTCTGGAAGTTACTGAACCTCAAATATAGCCAAAAAAAAACTTGTTTTTTGCACATTTAGGTTAGAAAATCTCGAAAACCTGACGTGATAGGGCTATTCTGAGCTGAGAATCGGATTCAGCACGTCTAAACTCTTCGGGAAAGTATATTCAGATTCTTGGTTACAAAGCCTTGTCGGCCAGTGCAATTATAAGTAGTATCCTCAAAATGAGCCTGAAATTTGTCAATATTTAACCACGCCTACTTCATCCACATTTTTTTTTAAATTTAAAAAGTTGTTCTATTTTTGTGGGAGACAAATTTTGTTAGTTTGACATTGCTGCGATAGACATTTTCATGTAGCGCATCAGTTGGCTTGCAAGCGCCATATTTAAGCTTCATCGTAATCGGTATGTAAACTTTGGAGAACATTCTCTTGAAAAGAAAACAATTACCTTAATATTGTGTTAAATAAAAATACCTTACGCCTTTCTTCAATTGAGTTTAATTGAACTAAAAGCAAATTAACAGATGTTTTGCTTTTTTATTATTTTAAATGCCTTAATGTAAAATAAATAATATTTAAACTTTATTTAAAGTTAAAACGGTTTTATTACACAATGCAACAAATTAGGTACAATTATGCATTGTAAGTGCAACCATATAATAGATTTAGGAGCACTTACAATATTTTTACACTAAATGATCAAATTTTATTTACATCAGAATGAGTTGTCAAATCATTTTGATTGGTTTGGCACGTTTGATTAAAAACTAAAAATTTTTATTCCAACTTATTTCAAACATTATTATATGACTTTTGTTGGATCAAGTAGCGTAATAATATCGAATACATTTTTTTTTTTTGTAATTTCACTTAGTTTCCAGGAAACAATATTTTATACCAACTCTGCCCAAAATCAAAATTACTAGTGTTTTTTTTTCAAATGCTTAAAAAATACATTTTTCAATCACTTCATAACTGCATTTTGAAATGTGGTGTTGCTTAAGCGATATTTAGAACAGAATGTAAGATATATGCTATTTTAAATGAAATTTTAATTGTTTTTTTTTTGTGTAACTTCTTCTTAATTTTTACGATTTTTAATTAGTTTATATATTTTAAATCTACAAAATGAATATTTTTTTAATTTACCTACAACAGTTAATAAACAATTCTAAACAGTAGGTAATGCTGCAGTATTGCTTTCTTATGCACACTCTATATTTCATATAAAATTGACTTTTGAACCCAAAATCTATAAAATTATTTTTTAAATTTCTTAATATCTTGCTACACAAATCACTCTTATCTTACATATCTACTCTATACACTCAAAATAGTTTGTAGTTGTACGTAACTGAAAATGTGATTTAACATAAAAATTATTTTTTTTTTTTTTATTTTATTAATTAATAGTCATATAATTACAAATTATATACTATTACCCTAACCGAGCACTAGCTACTATGGCCTTCGGCGCGTTGTAGCGAAATCAAACCAGTGCCTCTGGTGGGAATCGAACCCACGACCCCCGCACTGATAAGCCAGCACGCTACCAACTAGCCTACCGGGGCGCACAACATAAATAATAAATAACTTGAAATCCTGTATACTTACTTTTCATTTAAATCAAATGTTTCCCGTTATGTATTTTTAAATGTTTAAATAACTAACAAATAATTAAGAACAAATGAATAGTTAGTTCAAAATGTTCAAATTTAAACTACATACCAGTAAAAATAAATGTTCCATTCAGTTATTTTAACTTATTTCAGTTTTCTTGTTTTTGCTTATTTTCTTTATTCTAAATGTAAACACACACACACCACATACAAATCTTGTTTGAATGACTATTGTATTTGTATAAACTTTTTAAATTTCTTGTAATTTTTATTGAAATAATTTTGTAATAAACAAACCATTTTAATTAAAACAGAGTCTTGAATTTTTTGAATATTTTTTTTTTTTTTTTTTGAAGCAGGCAGCAAGTAAATTTGAATTAAAAACTATAACGCAAACAAATAATCCACAATATTTCGTTTATGTAGTTAAATTTGTCTGAAATTTTAATTAAATGAAAACGATAAATGAAATTAAAAAATCAGTAAATTTGTAGTATATTATTTTGAACAAATGTATAAACAAGTTAAAACAAATGTTTATTTAAAAAATAAATGCATGATCTTTTATTTTAAACTCAACTGAAAACTTTATGTTTTTAACATCTTTCTTAGACAAATGCAATTAGTAGTATAATTAAAATGCAACTGATATCATTGTTATTGAGAGACTTGGTAGAATAGAAGTAGTATATTTCTAAAAATAATATTGGGCCTAATATTGGGACCGACCTAGTGTCCCAATATTAGCTGACCTGACAAAGAAAACACTACAAATTTGGGGAAAACTTTCTTTATTTCTCAACATAATATAATTTTAGCTCGATAATATAATTTTAGCTTTGCGCAGCTTCGATAGCCTGTTTAGAGAAAGAGCTATCTAGCTCCTTAAACTAGCCATCAACCACAGACTCCATATCTCTGTTTTTGTCAAATCTTTTTCCCCAATATGGAAATAGCAAATAATCCGAATTAGCTAAATCTGGCGAATATGGTGCGTGATGAATTTTAATTCATTGATTGTGGTCATGTCTATTGAAACATCTTCCAAATTTTCGGTCAACATGCGATAAATATCACTTTTTGAATTTCCTATCATTTCAGTAAGCTCACCTACCTTCAGCCGACGACCATCCAATTCCATTTTATGGACACCGTAGTGGTACTACGGTGTTCGTCTTGCCAGCTTGTACGTCCTCGTGTAAACTCTGCCACCATATAGTTTATATTCGTAAACGAGGGACCAGTCTCACCCAGAGTAGAATTAAGCTCGACTTTAATATTGGACTGAGACCTTTCAAATGAAAGTATTGAATTACATAACGGTGACCAATTCTTTCCATATTTACAAATTCACTGAGATTTTTGTTGTCTCAAAAAAAAAAAAAAAAAACTAAACGAACGTGGTGTCTTGAAACTTAAGACATATCTTCTATAAGGTTGACACTTGTCACGAAAGTAATTTTTTTTCAAACTACTGCCTCCATTTCGGCTTATTTTGGGACCTCCCTTGTACATTGTAAATGTTCAATTGAATCAGACTGCAGTTGCTGGCAATTAACCTTCATCAGTGATTCTGAGAATACTATAATATTTGTTATGTTTTTTATTGTTTGATTTCGTCTATACACTACAAACAGTAAACTACATACTATTCTGAGTGTACTTACTACTCGTACTTATTGATATCACTTTGTAGCTTTGAAATTTCAGATTTTAAATATATTAAGAACTGTGCAATTTTATAAGCAATTACACTAAAAAAACTTAATAAAATCTCAGCAAAACTTGCTTTCAGTATCTACATTCTGATTCAAATATTGCTTAAACAACACAACGTTTAAGAATGCAGTTTTGAACCTTTAGATGACAATGATGCTGAAACCATAATAAGCGGATAAAAAAAAAATATTTTTTGACGAATTTAAAAAAAAAAAAAAAAGTTCTTTTGGGTAGAGTAGGTATAAAACGATTTCGCTCATTCTTACTAGCGTTAAAAAACAAATTTTTAAAATTGTTGTAATTAAATAAATATCGGCAATCAATCAAAAAAAAAGCTTGTCGAGGTGTGTAATTTTTGAAATACCTACATTGTTATTGTACTTCAAATTTCAATATTTCTACGTTAAAACCACATGACGTATACGGAATTTTATTATATGAATTTTCACTGCTCACATCCCTACCCAACTTTAACGTGGTAATCTTGAAATATTTATCAAGTATAATATTCAACGAATATTTCCAGCAAAAATAACCGAAATTTTTATTTAAAAATTGTAGCCAGCTAATATTAGAAAACCAGTTTTATTTACATAATCAAAATATATATTTTTTTTTAATATTACATTTTATTGTGATTAATATAATTTCTAAAATTTAATTATCTACTTTGGTCAGTATTTCCTGAAACGTGATTTTAAACTAATATTTAGTAGTTTTAACAAAAAAATTTACTAATTTGTTTCTAATAGTGTATAAAAAAAGTTAGAAAAAAACCGCTTTTTGGAATAGATTATAAAAAAATGAGACTATTTATAGACGAAAACCGTCAAATGATTTGGAAAACTTAGCTTAAAGCCTTTTGAAGTGAGTCTATTTTTGACCATATTTTTAATTTTGGGTGAAAATTAAAGATTTAGGAGACAAAAATATATTTCTACTCATATAAGATCAAATTCAAGACCATATATGTCCATTATATAAAAATTACTTAATTAGTTCCGAAATATTAAAAATTAGGCACATCGTTAATCCATGCTAATCAGAGATAAATTTCCCACACAATATAGTCGATGGCTATAATTGAGTTTTGTTTAAATTAAAAAACTGAAAAAATTGTTTAAATTAACCAACTAAATTAACTAAAGTTTTCAAAGTAATAAATCATTAGCATATAAAAATATTATTAGTCCCGACAATAAAAATCGAAAAGGGATCTTGTACATGAGGTGATTTTGATGATGAGTAGTTTTTGGCAAGTATTAGGATTCAAACAGGGAAAAAAGTGGATAATATATATATATATATATTATATATATTATAAAAATGTCCGTTTTTTTATCATTTATAAAAAATGATTTTTTTTAATATTTTTTTATTTGAAAATATTCAGTTATAAACACACTCATAAAAATCTACCTGTAAAAATATCAGAAAAAGCTAATAAAACTAAGTTAAAAATGACCTTGCAGAAAAAAAGGCTGAATTTAACAGATTTTTTTTTTTGCTAAATATTAATAAAAGAAGAACAGCAAAAATAAATCTCTTTACGAAATTTTAGTTATATTCGATGTGAATTTAAGTTAATTGAAAATAGCAAACAAAAATTGTAATATTAAGAAAATGTTTGCTCTATTTAAATCAAATTTAGTAGAATGCAAATCACAGTTTATTTTGCAAAATCAATAGAAATTTTTGCTAAAAAAGATTACTGATTTTATAAGGGCGGCCTTTCATTAGCATTAAAAAAATAAATAAAAAAATTTTACATTATTTAATGGCTTTTGTGTACTAAAGAATGGCCCAGTTATTATCTGGACGCATTCATAACGTTGTTACAGCGCCCCCAGTGTATGAAATTTTGAACCATTTATATATGTTGTTGACAAGACATATACTGTTATTTGACATAATTTTCAAGTCTATCATTCGAATAGTATTTCGTACAGACGCCATGGAACAAAAAAGGCGTGAAGAAATTTTGCACACTTTCTTAGAAAATCCAACATTCAGTGGTTCGAAAATTTCTAAAATACTTAAGATTCCTAAATCTACAGTATGTAGTGTTTTAAATCGGTATAATGCTACATTAAGCATAAATAGGTAACCAAGACACGTGGAAAAAAGTAAGGCTAGGAACCCAACTGTGGAGAGAAAGGTATTAGCATCAGTACAAAGAAATCCTAGAATGTCTGACCGCGATAGAGCCAAAAAATGTAAAACAAGCAGAAGCAATGTCCAGCGAATACATGTACGTAATGGATTGAAGGCCTACCGAGCAATTAAATACTCAAACCGGTCAGAAAAACAAGAATCTGTTGCCAAAACACGTGATCGTCTGTTGTATACCAATATTTTAACGAAGTTTAAAGGTTGCATTATGATGGATGATGAAACCTACTTAAATGCGATTTTAAGCAGTTACCTGGAAACAAATTTTATATTGCAAAGGAACGTGGAAATGTCAGCGCTAAATATAAGTATACCAAGTTGGATAAATATGGCAAAAAATTCATGATATGGCAAGCGATTTGTAGTTGTGGGTTGAAGAGTGCTGCTTTTGTGACATCATCAAAAATGATGTCTGAATTATACATAAAGGAATGTCTCCAAAAAAACAGTATTACCACTGATTAAAAAGCACAACAATTCCGTCAAATTTTGGCCTCATCTAGCAACATGTCATTATTCGAAATTAACCAAAAAGTGGTATAAACCCAAAGGGGTAGATGTAATACCCAAACACATGAATCCTCCTAACTGCCCACAATTTCGACCAATCGAAAGATATTGTTCAAATGTAAAAAATAAATTGAAGAAGAGTAATAAGGAAGCAAAAAATGAAGTTATAATGTTACAAAAATGGAACCAGAGTGCTAAAAAAGTAAAGCCGAAGGATGTGCAAAAATTAATGGGGAGCATCAACAAACATATCCGTTCTTTTATTCGTACCAAAGAAAATTAATTTATTTGTATGATTTCTTAAAGCTGAATAAATTTCCTTTAATTTGGTATATAATTTATAAAAATGTGTCTGTTATTTACAAAATTATAACTACTTTTGTAAGTCCAGATTATAACTGGGCCATTCTTTAATATTTAGTAAATGTTTTTGCTGATTTAAGCAGATTATTTGTTACTTTCAAATTTAACTAAATATTTGTAAATTTAATCGAAAACAGGTTGCGTCAAATATTTAATGTTTTGCAACGGTGTAATTGTGATCAAATCAGATAATTTAAAATGAAAAATTAAATCTTAAATCGGTCTACCCGCTAAGAAAAACATTTTTTTACAATATAAATCTACTGAAAATACATTTTCAAGTCCAATCATGTCAACGTTTCAGGATATTTTGCCGGAAAATTTTCCGTGTTTAGTTTTATCTTAACAAATTTGATGTTTCCTAAAACAATTTTAAATTTTATCACTGTGCGTAAACTAAACATCTCACAAAACTGATTTTTGTATTAAAATTCCCAAACCATTGCAAATATCGTGAAATATTTAGAAAATAAGACTAGTATATGCACTATGATACGATTTTTAAGTTTTGCACTTCATTAAAATTGACAAGTTAGAGATCATAATTAAAATGTTACACTCAGGGAAATTCTGCTTTAAAAATATGTAGTTGTTTGGGTTGTAATACAGTTATTTTTAATGAAAATGTCAGTCATTTTTATAACAAATTAATTTTTTACTAAATTTGTAGTTAATTTAAAAAACAAACCGCATCAAGCAACTGTTCTATGATTTTACATAAATTTTTTTTTGTTATTTAAAAAAATAAATGTTTGTTTATTTTTTACTAACATGTGGTTAATTTTTACTACAATTGCTAGTCATTTTTTGAACATTAAAAAACAAATGACAATGTTAATTAAATTTACTGAAATTTAAGTCATCCTTACTTTAAGTGAAATTTCATTTGTTTTTAACTACATTTGCAGTGGTCTTTACCTACATAGTATTCTAAGTGTACTATTACAAATATAAAACACTAATTGTTAATAAATGTAAGAGAAGATGACAACAATCTTGCGGGATCATCGCCAGAGGGAATGCCGCACTTTCGAACTAAGCAACTATCTCATATTCAGCCTAATCCACCACCCACAAGAAACTCAGGGTTTGATCAGAAAATCTGCAGAAACTCCGTGATGTTAATTGATTACTCAAATAACATAAATTGTTTTTGTCTTTTCTTACAAGTTTAGCCAACAGCTTTAAATCTTAAACAATACATACAAATTTTTTTAATTTTTTACATGCCTAGAATTTATAAGGATACAACTCCAAAAGTGCCAATTTCAACTTCCTTGTAATACCAGTGCCGATATCCTGATGCATATTCTTAAAAAAGATTTCATGATTTTTCGATAAAATTTCGAAAAATTAAGCAAAATCTACGAAGAAAAAAAAATGGGATGAATGATGTACTATAAATATAAAGTCGCAATGTGCGCCCCGGTAGTTGGTAGCGTGCTGCCGTATCAGTGCGGGGGTCGTGGGTTTGATTCCCACTAGAAGCACTAGTCTGTTTTCGCTACAACGCGCCGAAAGCCATAGTAACTAGTGCTCGGTTAGGGTAATAGTATATAATTTGTTATTATATGATTATTAATTAATAAAAAAAATATAAAAAAATAAAGTCGCAATATTTTAAAAACTGGAAATGAGAAAATAAAATTGTAACTGATTTGCTTTAGGAGTGCGTCTATTTAAAAATATGTTCTGCAAAAAAGTGAAATTTGTCGAGTAGTGTTATTATTATTTTTTGTATTTTATTTAAATTTTGAAAAATAAAATTGAGAATTTTTTTATGGTTCTTAATCTAAGCCAAGGTTGTCCCTTTAAAAATTCCATGTTTTTTTTAAGCAGCAGAATAATGTTAACTATACACCTATCCCTCGATCTACACGATACTTTTTTTATACGATTTCGCTTTATCACGATTTCTTTATTTCGTAAAGATTTACACGATATTCCTCGATTTACACGATTTTTTTCGATTATTTAACTTAAAACCCTTTGTATACTTAACTTATTTTTTTTTACTTCTTTAATTGATTTTTTAAAATATCGGAATTAAACACACAAGTTCATTGGCAATAAAATTAAAAAGGGAATTCGTTTATGCACGTACATACAAAATATAAATGTGTCCGCTTGTTGTAGTTTTTTTGTGAAAAAAAACATTTTACAAAATTTCTATAAATAAATCGGGTTATATATAATAACACTGCTATTTTTTGTAAAGCTTTTATAACGCGATCGATTTACACGATTTTCCATACAAACTTTTGTGAATTCGACTTACAGGATTTTTTCTGGAACGTATCTATCGTGTAAATCAATCTTGGGCACAAAGAGAAATGAGAATGTATTAGTTATTTTACAAAAAAATGAGATTAAATTGGTACTATTGCACTGAACAAAATCTCTTGGTTTTGTTTGTTTATATTGTTGTATTGTTTTACTATTTATGTCCTTACGTGATAAATTTCAGCTATGACGCGAATAAAAAAAGAAATATTCATAAGAGGAATTTAATAGGTAATAAAACAAATGTTCTTTAAGAAAATAGGCACATGAGTTCTTTGCCAATAATGTACTGGGCAAAAAAATATATATAATAATATATATTATAAATATGGATTAATAAATTAAAAAAACAAAAAGCAAAAATAAAAATTTTATATTAATTCTTATAAAATGCAACAAAATTCAAAATATCTGCGTTGTAATTGTTTTTAATATAAACAATTATAGTTCAGAGATTTTTAAATTTTTTAACTTGTAGATTGTTTTAATATTTTAGGTTTTGTGTGTTAAAATTAAGTTATGAATGAATAAATAGATCAAGATATATTTATGTACGTATATGAAAAATAATGAATTTATAAAGAAAAGTGAGTAAATTGAATTCATAGGTAATAAAAAACGTTCTTTAAGAAACAGGTAAATAAGTTATTTTCACATAATGTATTGCGTTAAAATAAAATTATAACTAATGTTATTTATAAATTCATATTAAATAAAAATTATAAAGTTCAATTAAATTTTTGATGTTAGATTATTTAAATACTTTTGGCTTTGTGCGTTAAATCTAAATGACTATTGTTATAGTGCCGACTTAAAGTGGAAGCATATTTATCTTTCAATTTTTGGTTACAAACAAGGCACTCTGCTTCATTAAATATATTTAAGCTAAATAAAAATGCGTTTTCCCAACCAAAATCCCACATAATGAATGAAAAAAAAATTATAGTATGCTTGGCTTTAGTAAATAAAATATCATTAAATAAAATATTATCTGTGTACTTATTTTATTAACAACAGCGATATAGAATCTACTCCATTCAATGCTGGCAAGCAACTAATCAATTTTGTTTGTTTTTTTCGGTTTCTCTTTTTATTTTTATTTACGTTCGGGTTGTGTTTGTGTGAAAAACGATTAGTCTTCGTTGTTTCAACAAGTGTTTGCCCGACACTGGTGTAAATCGAGGGATAGGTGTATAATATACCGTTTTGCGTGGGTAGTTTATTTCCTTTCAAAACATTAACATTTTCGAACCGAAATAAAACTATTGGTTATACAATATTGGCACTGGGTGGACTTTAAAAGGTCCGCCATCTAACTTTTTTTTTTCAACTCGTGCTTATATCGTGAATGGTAACACTTACCTCATGTCTGATTTGACAGATAATTAGTTTTATCATTCCGCTGAACGAATATGGTTGTGTATACGCTTGAACAACGCTGGGAAATATTGCGACATTACTTTGTGTGAAAATTCAAATCAGCCACAGAGCTGATGTCGTTTGGCCACCTCGGAGCTGCGATTTGACACCGTTGGACTATTATTTGGAGGGTGCCGTCAAAGATAAGTGTTACGCCAACAAGCCAGAGACAATTGATGCTTTAGAGGACAATATTCGTGAAGCCATTGGTGAAATACAGCTGCACACAATCGATAATTCGATAAAAATTGGACCGATCGTGTAGGCTACTGCATGGCCAGCCGAAGCAGCCATTTGAATGAAATTATTTTCCATTATTAACCGGAAGGATTGTACTTTCAAATAAAAAAAGAAATTTGAGAAAATATTCAGTAGTTTTTTTTTATAATGGGTCCGCCATCTAACGTTTTTTTTTTTCAACTAGTGCTTATTTCGTGAATGGTAACACTTAGCTCATGTCTGATTTGACAGATAATTAGTTTTATCCTTCCGCTGAACGAATATGGTCCGTATGTTCGTTATCTTGTGAAAAAAGTGAAAGAAACTGGCATCCTCATTGATAAACCAAAGCGTGAAAAGCCAAAAACAGTGCGTACAACAATTCAACATTTCGGAGACATCATTGAGACGAATTTTGCACAAAGACCTTGGTATGATACCACACAAGGTCCAATTGGTTCAGGACTTCAAAAAAAAAAGTTATTTGGCGGACCCTTTAGCATTTACAAAAAAAAAGAAGTTATTTGGCGGACCCTTTATATGGAAAAAGCAAATAGTTGTACCAGAATTTCAGTTTTTGACACTATAGGTGCTGGGGTCTCTGGGCAATTTAATCTCAATCGGTGGTTCTGATTTGATATTTAAGATGTATTATTGTTCCAACAGTACGCATAATTAAAAGCACGCACAAGTAAAAATTTATTCATTTTATTGATTTATACAAAGCTTGTTATATATGAATGAAATTTTTTTTGGGATATATTATACCAATCGTGTCGAAAGGGTTAAAGAAACCGAAAATTTGGGCTAAAAAGCCCAACTTCAAATATGAAAAGCAAGATAAGTTTTAAAACTCGTTGGCGGCTTTAATCTGCTATTAGTCTATTTTCACTTCCTGTTGGTCTCATTCAGAATACAATGAATGGCCCTTAATTTGTTGCACAGTGTTAATAGCTGCATTTTTTTTTCCATACTCCATACTGACACTACAATTGTGATAATGTCAAACAAAATATTTAAAAAGTATATTTTTAAAGCAGAGTATTTTTTTTTTTAAATTAAATTGCTATCCATTTAATTTCAACTTATAGTGACAAGTTCCTGGTAATAAAATCAATTAATTGCAAAATCAAATAATAATACAGAAATACAAAACATAATTTCATATTTACCATGTAATTATTTGGTATTTATTTTTTATTAAAAAAAATGCCATAAAACAAGGCAGCTGTTTATTTATTAAATAAACAAATTTCAAAAAAAAAAATACATTTTAAAATCAATAAAACAGAAAATAAATGACAATAATACATTATTATGTAAATATTTACAAAAAAAAATATATGTATACATATATTAAATAATTGTTTTAACAAAATATTAACAAAGAAACAAACAAATTATAGACACAAATTGTTTCACACATGAACAAAAAACCGCATGACAAAAATTGCAAAAATATTTAAATTAATTCAGTTTAATTCCTTAACAAATATTTAAATCTCTTAACTACTGAATTTAACTACGTATGTACCTCTTAAGGCATACGTGATGAAATTCAAATTCAAAATAGCGGATTTAACACATCAACTTAAACTATTTAAATTCTTTTGGGTTTCATATTTTTTTTTTTAAATTTAATTATTTCAAATTAATTTTATTTAAAAAAAAAATTCATTATAAATATTCCTAAAACAATTAATAATATTCAAGTTTTTTTTTATTATTTATTTGCAGATAAATAAGCCTTTCAAAAAAAAAAAAAAAGATTAAAAAACTTACAAGTCATTAAGTTGTCAAGTATTTTATTTTTTTGTTGTGATTTTGATAATTATGTCAGTATGTTCGTGTTAAACGGAAATCAAATTGAACAAAACACTCTATCAATTAATGGTGATAAAGTCTACCACAAAAACCAAACAAACCAAAGATGGCCTGTAAAGCGTTTGTTAAACAATCGCATAACCGGTTTCTTAACTGTACTCTGGTTTGTCGTATTTTTAGCTCAGCAACCACTGCATGTTAGCGGATATAACATAACATCATCGTTACTTAATCAAACAGGTGAGATATTTTTATCTTAATTTTATTGATGGTGATCTCCCAATTAAAAAATAAATCAATTATATGTAGTAGCTTTATATAATTTTATCTAATTTAATCTGACCACATAATTAATTATATAAAATTTAATCTGAAAAATTACCCGATTAAATATTTAGAGACCAATTCACTTTTAAATGATCGGCAGTATGGCTTCCGTAGTGGTCGATCTACGGGAGACCTGTTGGCGTTTCTATCGGAACGTTGGAGCCGGTCAATCCACCGCTTTGGTGAGAGTAAAGTGGTTGCTCTAGATATTTCTAAGGCGTTCGATCGTGTGTGGCACGGGGCACTCGTGACTAAGCTAGTTGCTTTTGGTGTCGGTAATGTCTTCTCTCGATTTATAACGAGTTTTCTCAGAGACCGCACTATACGTGTTGTTTTAGATGGGGTCTCATCAAACGAGTTTCAACTAAATTCAGGGGTACCGCAAGGTTATGTTCTTTCTCCTACCCTTTTTCTTATTTTTATTAATGACCTTCTTGGTCAGACCATCAATCCTATCTACTCTTTTGCAGATGACAGCAACATTTGTCATCCATTTTCATTCGATCACAGGCCAAACTCTTTGGAGATAGAGGGCATGCGGCAGAACATGAATGACACACTCAATCAAGACCTTTCTACAATCTCCGAGTGGGGTCGCGCGAATAAGGTCGATTTTAATGCACGCAAGACCCAATGTTGTATGTTAACCCACAGACGGGCTGTGGAATTGACATTGTCATCTGTAACTATGGTTGGTATAGGTATTGAGGAATCGGATACTCTTGATGTTCTGGGCATGAGAATACAGTGTGATGTCCGTTGGAATAAGCACGTATTTCAAGTGTCGAAAGAGGCATTCAAGTGTCTCGGTTTTCTAAAACGGTGCAAGACTTACTTCACTCCATCCGATCTCCTTACTATTTATACCAGCTATATCCGGCCAAAAATGGAATACAACTCACATATATGGGCAGGGGCTCCATTGTCTATTCTGAAGCTTCTGGACCGTGTTCAGGGGAGGGCGGTGAAGCTTATCAATGACAGTAGTGTATCCAACTCTATTGATTCATTGGAGCATCGTCGGAATGTGGGTTGTGTGACACTTTTCTATCGATATTACCATGGGAGATGCTCATCTGAGATAAGTGAACTTATTCCACGAGCCCGAGTTTTTATTCGTAATACTCGCTTATCTCGTAGAGCACATCCGTTTGTAGTTGATTGTCCTGTGTTTCGCACAACGCATTACAGAGAAAATTCGTTTTTTAGTCGAACGATTCGTATGTGGAACAAACTTCCCGCAGAAGTCTTCCCTGTTACTTACAATTTAGAAAAATTTAAATCAAATATCCACAAACACTACTCCCTCTTTCCTCCTTCCCATACCTTATTTTCCTGATCAATACAATGCACTGCATGAGTAGGGGGCAACCCCTGAGTATTGGTTAAATTAAAAAAAAAAAAAAAAAAAAAAAATTAGAAGTGATTTGATACAGTTTTGTCCGAATTTTGTCCTCTAGAAATTTTATCAAATTACACGTTGTACTATATGATTGTATCCAATTTAATATAGAAGTACATATATAATTTTAAATATATATATAACTTCAAATATAAAATTTTCAAAATTTTAACATTATATTTCTCATATTAACACGCTTAAAATTTGTTAACATGGTAAAACCATGTCAAACATAAAATTTATTACAGTTTTCAAGCAACAAACGAGTTTATTGGAATTTATTTACCATTTCAGCAGAAATCAAGAAAATTTAAAATTAATTATAAAGTGTTCTAAAGGGTCCGCCAAATAACTTTTTTTTTTTTTGAAAATGCTATAAAAAAAAACTACTGAATATTTTCTCAAATTTCTTTTTTTATTTGAAAGTACAATCCTTGCAGTTAATAATGGAAAATAATTTCATTCAAATGGCTGCCTCGGCTGGCCATGCAGTAGCCTACACGATCGGTCCAATTTTTAAGCACATTATCGATTGTGTGCAGCTGTATTTCACCAATGGCTTCACGAATATTGTCCCTTAAATCGTCAATTGTCTCTGGCTTGTTGGCGTAACACTTATCTTTGACGGCACCCCACAAATAATAGTCCAACGGTGTCAAATCGCAGCTCCGAGGTGGCCAAACGACATCAGCTTTGCGGCTGATTTGAATTTTCGCACACATTCTGCAACATTACCATGATTTTCAAAGTAATGTCGCAATATCTCCCAGCGTTGTTCAAGCGTATACACAACCATATTCGTTCAGCGGAAGGATAAAACTAATTATCTGTCAAATCAGACATGAGCTAAGTGATACCATTCACGAAATAAGCACTAGTTGAAAAAAAAAGTTAGATGGCGGACCCTTTACTTAAAATGCAGAAAATAGAAGAAGAATAAACGGGTTTCTCCAAAAATTATAAGCACTACACACAGAGAAATGAATTGCCAACCAAATTTAAAAGTACATTTTAATGGTAACAACTTATAAATTCAGTTAGTACAACGATATTTACATTAGATTTGTGTGTATTTTGGGTGTTGACACTAAAATTCAATTGTAAAAACTAATGTTTAGTTGTTGTAAAAACTAATGTTTAGTTGTACCAACCGAG
This sequence comes from Delia radicum, assembly GCA_021234595.1. NCBI lineage: Eukaryota > Metazoa > Arthropoda > Insecta > Diptera > Anthomyiidae > Delia > Delia radicum. The sequence continues at coordinate 141,830,811 of CM037852.1, forward strand.
TAAAATTCTCAATAACCGAATTTGAGTCATAGTAACTGAATTTCAGTTGGCAAATAACTCAATTTTTCTCTGTGTGTATTAATTTTCAAATCAGAGTAGAGTAGTTTCTGCCTGTTTTTATGGACAAGCATCATCAGTGATTTTTCATTTAAATTATAGTATTATTTATGTATTTCTAATTGTCAGCTTGTTTCTAAAATGATAAAATTTTTTTCAACAACCTGCGGCTGTAAGAATCAAACCTGCGCTCTTCTTACATTACACACGTAATAATACTAAGACATGGCCGTTTAGCGATCACACCCAACTATGGCCTCGAATGTAATGCAGCTAAAGTGCAGTTTTATTTCCTATTAGCTTTTCTGTTATTGTCTATTATACTCAGAAGTGACAACACTAACAACACAAATATTCTGTTTTTAGATTTTTGTTTTTTTTTTTTCTATCTCCTCCGTTTCTCTCTTTCATTTGTAATTAAAGAAGTTATAAATTAATTAAAGATTTTTTTTAAATTATTAAATTGTTGAAATTAAATTCAAATTAAGGTTTTTTTTATTAAGTTACTTCTACACGACATGTTTTTATTACGCCACCTGTCAAAAAGAACATGTCTAAATTATATGTGGAAAGTCCATACAAAAAAAAAAAAAACAGAATTTTCAAAAATCGTAAAAAAAATCGCGAGTTTTTGAAAAATCCTTTACTTTTGAGTAATTAGTTTTTATAATATTTAGACATATTTTGAATATTTATTTTTTGTATTTTAAAATTATCTTTATTGAAAAAATTTTAAATTACATCATACAAACATATACATTAGAGTGCCTCATATTAAGCGTTTTTTAGCAAATGCAAGATGAGACCACCTGAAAATAAAGATTAACATGTTTTGTGATGATTCCTTAAATATTTCGGCTGTAGCGATAGCATCCCGTGAGCTAAACCGTTTTTGAAAAACAATACAAAAAACACTATTTTCTTTGAATTACAAATTAGTTTCGGCACCTTTTGTGAAAAATTTTATTGCAAAATTCTACGATCCTGTATTATAGAAGGTATATATTTAAGTAAGTTTAATTAATACACTCATAGTTGAAAATTCTGCTACGACAGTAACTGAATTTGAGCTAGCATATTTTTCAGTGAAGTTGAGAATCATAGTCTGAAGCCGATTTAAATGTCTCAAATGGTTTGCGTTTTATTTTAAAAAAAAAGTTGCCAAGTCCTTATTGAAAAACCATAAATATAAAATAAGTATATGATAAACTTATTTTATATATGATAAACTGATTTTATATATAGGGTTTTTCAATAAGGACTTGACAACTTTTTTTTTAAATAAAACGAAAACCATTTGAGATATTTCCATCTGCCATCGGCTTCAATTCTTGAGTCAGCTTGATCTTGTATGGCTGTAAACCAAGATCCTTACGCAAAATTCACCATAAAGTGGTCTTGGCGATTCCCAGATTTGACTGATTTGGATCGTTTCCTACGGACGCCTGAACGGCAGCGATATTTTCTGCACTTCGACCAACCCGTTATCTCACTGGCACGCAGCATCACACAATGAATATGTAGACTCAAATTTTTGCACTAAACTTGTTATTGCTTGTCTACTTGGGCGAGAATAACGACCGAAAAGTGGAGTTAACGCTCTTAAAGTTGCTGTCACCGACTCCGAATACATTTTTACAATTTGCATACGTTGTTCGTTCGTGTACTTTACCGTGATGAAAATGTTGAGTTTACTGAAAAAAGGAAAGTAACAATGAAATAGTGCGTTCACAAATTAAATTCAAAGCTGTCAAGTACCTATTGGAAAACATTATATATGTATCAGATATTAGAATTTTACACAGACTTTTCTAATATCTCTGCAACAAAAGGGGGATAGCCAAGAAAATTATGTGTTTTTATTAAGACTTATCCAATATTATTACATTATAAATAATTTCATTTTGAATTGTTAGGTTTGTGATCATAATTAAAATGTTAATATTACAAATAGAAAACACTAATTGCTAATAAATGTAAGGAATGATGGAAAAAATCTTGTAGGGATCAGCGCTAGAGGGAGTGCCGCACTTTCGACCTAAATAATGGCAACATTAGAAACTAAGAGAAGAAGAAAATAACTCATGTTGTTCGGGTAATCAATTAACATCACCGATTTTCTGTGGTTGGTTGATATATATATTAGGGTGGGGCGATTAGTATGGAAGGAAAAAAATCTTAATGGGCGCTTCGCGTTTCCGATTCTTGGGATTGTACTGAGCAAAAAAGTCCACTGGACCATACGACTACGGTGAAAATCGAGCTTCCACATTTTGACTTTACGGCAAAAAAGCTCTATTTTGAAATTAAAAATAAACCCCTTAAACCCCACCCACAAATATGATTGATGCATTAATCTGCTAGAGAATATTCCAAAGAAGAGATTGATACCATAATCTTGGGTAAGCTCCTCCTACTTCCTGAGATATGTACACCCCACACATTGTTACGGCTAAAAAGTCAAAATGTGGAAGCTTGATTTTCACCGTAGACGTATGGTCTAGTGGACTTTTTTGCTCAGTACAATCCCAAGAATCAGAAACGCGAAGCGCCCATTAAGATGATCAAATCGCCCCACCCTAATATATATATATATATGTATATCTGATCAAACCATGAGTTTCTTGTGGGTGGTGGATTAGAATGAGGTCTAAGATGACCTAGTCGCTAAGGTCAAAAGTGCGGCACCCCCTCTAAAGCTGATTCCTACAAGATATTTTTCATCTTTTCTTACATTTATTAACAATTAGTGTTTTCTATTTGTAATATTAACATTTTCATTATGATCTCAAAACTGACAATTCAAAATGAGATGCAAATTTTTAAAAAGAATATTTTAGACGAAGAGATTTGAATTTAATTTCGTTTTTTTATTTAATAATGTTTTCTTATTTTCTTAATTTGTTTAATTTATTTAATTGATGATAAAAACATTTATTAAATCTAGAAACCCTTATTAAGCTTAACCTTGACATTAAAAAATACTAATTGCTTTCTATTCGGTGCATTTTAAAAATTTATTTCGTAGGCAAATGCAAGCAATAAAAATTAACTACTTAAAACAATGTTTAAATTCCCACACCCAAGTAAACTTTTATTACACAATTACTGCTAATTTGAATTCTAAAATTCTCCCAGCAGTAATCTTATAATTAATATGCAGCGCTCAAACACTGAACAGGTGTTTAAGTTTGATTAAAACACGTGCTAGAATTGAAATGAAATTGATACAAATAAAACATGAAAACTATATGAAATGTAAATAGAAATAGAAATAATACAAATATTATAGCGAATTTGTCGTTACACTTTTCCCTCCATTTCTTTATATTTGTCGATTTAACTATGTACATAATAATCGGAAAAAATAGCACGAAAATCGGGGGATAAGTGTAAACTTTTTGAAGTGAAATATTTATTATCAAAAAAAATGTGTAAAAAATTAATGAATTTTTATAAAACCTTTCCAAAGTAATAAATTCCAGTTTTTTTTTTTACTTTTAGTAATTACAAAATAAACCATAAAAAAACTTATTTGAATAAATTATTTAGTACTTAAAAAACCATGATAATAAATTAGTTATTATTGTTTAACCATGCATAATGATTTTATTGAATAAGACAACGACATCTGTCTGACTGTCTATCAATTAAATAAGTTTGTTCATTTGTCGTTGTCACTTAATCAAACAATACGAGTGCAAAAAACTCACATGTATCATGTATTTATACACAGAGTGTGTAAAATATGTGATGTGAAATTTGTTATGTTCTCATGTAGTAAATTTGTACTTGCATTTGTACTTATTTATTTAAAAAAAAACAAACCTGGCCATAACATTAATTCGAAATACATCCACTAACAGAAATGACGATAATGATGATGATTATTGCAATAGTAATTAATGATGATGAAGATCTAAAAATGTAATACCACTAGGAAATTTCTAAAATGTTTTGACATAAAATAATAAAAGGTCGAAAAATATAATTTTTATTTTTAATAAAAATTATATCAAACTTGTATAAAAGACAAAGTACGGTCTTGTTTACTCCCCTTTACAATTTGTTTTTGTTTTTGTTTTTAAACACAAGAAGTGTGAAAATAAAAAGGAGAAACAAACAAAAAACGCGCATTGAATATCTATTAAAGGTAGACGTTGCACATAACAAACAAGTTTTCAATTTATTTTTTTATTTTTTGATTTGATTTATTGTTTTTTTTGATATATTTGTGTGTTCTCATTTAGTGAGAAAACTAGTTTATATGAATGTTTGATGTTTTGCATGGGATTGTCACTTCTTTCAAAACGTGTTCTGATGATGAGAACCTAGAAAATTCCCCAAAATAGATCTATCAACACATTGCTGAAAGTGGTCAATTAATAGATTTTAAAATAAAAACTCTATAGATCATTTCTTAGGACAATATCCTAATTAAGAAATATGGAGTATGGCCTCAAACATGAATAGCTTTCATTTTTATTAAAATAATGATTTTTGTATTTTGGTTTCCTAAAACCGAAAATCGCATTAAAAAAATTATTATGGAGTAGTTTTTGAAATATTTTTAATTTCTTAATTTCAATTTGACTATTTTGACTAGATCTCGATTTATGATCAAGCTTCTATAGTAACCCGTGAAAAAAATATTATTCGTTAGCTTGTGTTTTGTATTGTATTTGATCGAATTTATAAAACTCTATCGGAGTTTTGGTCTTATTTAATTGCATTAAGTTTACTATTACTTTATTAAATTTTATAAAATAAAAGATTTAATTATATAAAGATATGTAACGCATAATTTTGAGAAAAATTTTTAAACTAATATTTTCTAAATAAGTAATTCATGATTTTATTTCTTTGTTTTTATATAAAATATATCTATGTGATAAAAAAAAATATATTAATAATATAAAAATATTGTTGTAAACACTAAATATTTCTTTAAATAACGAAACGATAAAACAAAATTGTTTGAAACAAAAAATAAAATTTCTATATTTTTGTACGTATAATATATAGTACACTCAAATAAAAAAGTTAGTAAAGACAGCAAAAAATTCTGTTGAGTCAGCAAAATTTTAGTCAGGAGGGTGCTTGCAAAAAAATTGCTAATGTCAGCAAAATCTTTTGCTGAAAATCAGCGAGCTAATATTAAGCAACAAAATTAGAAGATTCAGCAAAAGTTTTGCTAAAACTTAGTGGATTTGAAATTAAAAAAACCCTTGCTAAACATTAATACAATTTTTGCTGAATATTAGTAGACTGAAAAAAACTCAAAAAATTTGTAGAAAATTTTTATTTAGTTAATTTATTTTGCTGAAAATCATAAAACATATTTTTGTGATTCTTTTTAAAATAACTTACAATACGTTACAAAATATAAAAATTTTCATACTCCCACATTGACGATATGAATTAATGTAATATCTGCAAATATATAGAAATAATTATACACAACATAAACAAATTGATCTTTCAATTAATTACATCAATGGTTGTCTCAATGATGCTTTCTTTTATCGGAACGCTTATGCCGCAGAGAATTATAGAAACAAAACGAAAAAATAACAAAATGTAACATATACAAAATTTTTTTTTTTTTGCAATAAGAAAAAGGAACATAAAAATCTTTCTGTCTAGGTGCTGTATGTTTTTTGTAATTTGACCACTCAATTTGACTACATATACACATTTAATCTTTTTTAAATTTAAATATTTTATTTTGTCTTTTATTTAATTAATATACAATTTAAGTTGTTTCAATCCGCAATTTTGTTTTATATATGACAAACAGATACAAAATCTTCAATGGTTGATTTTTTTTATGTGTCTTACTAGAGTTGTACTTTTTAGCATAATTTTCCTCGGCACTACAACATATTGTCATCTAATTCATTCTGCGTATAACTTTCAATCTGGTTGTCGTTCACACTATTGATGTGCTTATCAGCACAATTTTTTTTTATCAAAATAAATTAGTAAAACATTAGTAAAATATTGGTAAAACAGTAGTTCAAAACAGTCAAGTGCTGACTAAGTATAACTAAAATTTTAGTTTAAAACATAAGTTTAGCAAAAAAATTGCTGAAAAAAGTATACCTTATTTACAAGATGTTTCACTAACTTTTCTACTAACTTATTTGTTTGAGTGTAGTAAAAGAGGGTTTTGGAAAAAGAACGCATTCCAATTCAGTCAAACCAACCCACTACAAAGCCACGACCAATTTTAGAATTTCAATAACACAACGCATCATAGGTTTACAATGATCATAGTTTATTCCTTATTTACGAGTACATTTCAAGTATTTTGCCTGAATTCTATTTTCAGCACTGGAAACTTTTGGTAATATCAATGTATAACTTGCTCCAGCAACAAATTACACGTGAAGAATTAAATCAATTGATGCACTTATTACATCAATTAACCCATTATTGACCAGATGTTTTTTTTTAATTTTGAGACAAAATTTTTGAACACTCCCACTTTTTTTGAGAGCATGCTAAATTGTAGCAACTCTGCTGGCACCTTAAGTTGCCAATGGGCATTAATGGGTTAAGAAGATTGTATAGAGAACGTGAAACTTCCTACAATTTTCATTAGTTACTGCACGTCAGTCTATGTGTAGAGTGCTGGTGACCACACAATTTTACTATTGGTTAGTATTGCGAAATGTTTAGAACTTTTCCCTATAAAATGGATCACAGTAAAAATTTGCATTTATGCTGCAGGTCGCAAATATTAAGATATTTCGATATAATTTGGCACACTGATTGAGGGTTTATATCAGTCCAAGAACGAGTCTGTTCATGGTTAGACCTGGTAAATATAAAAAAGCTTTTAAAAATTGGCTTTGTTAGCTCGAACGCTACAGTTCGCAAAATTAAACAAATGTTTGTTGAAAAGTTTGATATAATTTTTATTAAAAATAAATATTATGTTTTTTTCGACTTTTAATTGTGCAATGAATAGTTTTTATTTTTAATAAAAATTATATCAAACTTGTATAAAAGACAAAGTACGGTCATGTTTACTACTTACCCTGTACATCTTGTTTTTAAACAAACAAGTATACAAATGAAAAGGAAAAAACAGAAAACGTATATTGAATATCTACCAAAGGTAGACCTTACACACAAAAAACAAGTTCTCAATTTATTTTTTGATCAATAGTGATACGCTCTAACTTCGAGCTCATATATTGGTTCTCATTTAGTGAGAAAACTAGTTAATATGAATGCTTGATGTTTTATATGGGATTGTTACCTACTTCAAAACGTGTTCTGATGATGGGAACCTAGAAAATTCCCGAAAAAAATCTCTCAACACATTCTTGAAAGTGGTCAATTAATAAATTTGAAAACAAAAACTGTATAGATTTTTTGTTAGGACAATATCCTAATAAAGAAATATATAGTATGGCCTCGTACTTGAATAATTTTCATTTTCATTGTTTGATGAAAATTTAATACATTTTGATGAAATCGGTCCATGTTTATACCTAATGCCCAAGCACCCCACTCAGAATATTATGCAGTTCACTGTGTATAGTTTAATACAAAAGTTTTCAGAGTTAAAAATAAAGAAACATGCATTTATTTTTTAACACTTTGACGACGAATGGTTAACAAATGTCTCATTTTTACTTTTTGCCTTTTTACGAAATACTGCAGGACGATTTCAATTTCGACAATAGACAGATATGGTCTTTCAGCGATACCTGTATATTGTAGCCTAATAGTCTCAAAGCCTTACAAGGTCAACGTAAATTAAAAAATAGATTTAATAGTTTTTTGTTTTCTTTTTATGAAAAATACTTTTTTCTTCCAAGTGCGTTGTTACATCTTTTTATTTCTGAAATTCCTGCACTTGTTGTTACTGCTATTTGAATTTCGTTCATAAAATCGTTATTCGTCGACGTATAAGTTCAAAATTTTGCAAGGACATGTAATTTAGTTTAGAGCATCGTAATAAACATGTTTTACCATATAAAAGATTTTTTTTGTCAATTAGTTGGTCCTTTTAAATAATACTGTTTTTTTATTAAAACTGTTTTTAAAAATACAAAATTTTCTAATAAAAAAATGACAAAAAATATATATTGTATAAACGTATATCGATGATCATATAAAATAATATATGAACATATATTACCATATTTGTAAATGTATGGAAATATAGGCCCGAGTAAAAAGTTCATATAAAATTATATATGATAATATATTTTCCGCAAATAAAGGGTGGTTAAATTTCAAGGGCCGATGTTGATTTTGAATAAAACACAAACTATTTAGGAAATTATTGTAATTTTATTTTATTATGATATATTGGTATTACTCAATTATGTATGGAACAAAATATCGGCCAAATGGGCGCCGCGACCACGGCGGCACACCTCCATCCGATGGTCCAAATTTTCGATGACGCTGAGGCATAATGGAGGTTCTATGCCGTTAATGTGCCGAATTATCTCATCCTTTAGCTCTTGAATTGTTGCTGGCTTATCGACGTACACCTTTTCTTTCAAATAACCCCAAAGAAAAAAGTCCAACGGTGTCAAATCACATGATCTTGGCGGCCAATTGACATCGCCATTACGTGAGATAACACGGCAATTGAATTTGTTGCGCAAAAGAGCCATTGTTTCGTTAGCTGTGTGGCAAGTGACACCGTCCTGCTGAAACCACATATCGTCCACATCCATATCTTCCAATTCGGGCCATAAAAAGTTCGTTATCATCTCACGATAGCGAACACCATTCACAGTAACTGTCTGACCGGCCTCATTTTGGAAAAAATACGGCCCGATGATGCCGCCAGCCCATAAACCGCACAAAACAGTCACTCTGTGTATGTGCATTGGTTTTTCGACAATCACTCTTGGATTCTCATTCGCCCAAATGCGGCAATTCTGTTTATTGACGAATCCACTGAGGTGAAAATGTGCCTCATCACTGAAGATGATTTTCTTCGAAAATTGATCATCCACTGTTGCCATTTCTTGCCACCATTCTGCCCATTCACGACGTTTGGAATGGTCAAGAGGCTTTAGTTCTTGAGCCAATTGCACCTTGTAAGCGTGTAAATGCAATTCTTTATGCATAATGTTCATCAACGACGAGCGTGAGAGGTGCAATTGTTGGGCACGACGACGAGTTGAGGTGGACGGCTCTTCAGCCACACTATCGCGAACAGCAGCAATATTTTCTGCAGTACGAGCTGTACGAGCATGCACTGGTGTTCTCACATCTTCTACAGACCCGGTTTGCTCGAATTTTTCCACGATTTTTGCGATTGTACGCACATTTGGACGATCAAATTGACCAAAAAAATCACGAAGTGCACGATATGCATTTTGATTTGAACGCCCATTTTCATAATAAGTCTGGATAACTTTAACACGTTGTTGGATTGTGTATCTCTGCATGGTTCAAATTGAATAAGTCTGAAATAGAGAAATGTCAAATAAAATTCGGAAAAAAACTTGGCGTTTAGGTGTGGTTCACATTCAACATCGGCCCTTACAATTTAACCACCCTTTATAAGAGGAAATAATTTGATCCGGAAAATGGTTCTATTAAATTGTATCACTTTTTATATAATTATATTTAAAAAGATACAATTTATTAAAAATATTAAATCAGTTACTAAAGGGTGGTTAAATTTTAAGGGCCGATGTTGATTTTGAATAAAACACATATTATTTAGGAAATTAATGTCATTTCTTCTTATTATGATAATATTGGTATGGCTCAATTATGTATGGAACAAAATATCGGCCAAATGGCCGCCGCGACCTCGGTGGCACACATCCATCCGATGGTCCGAATTTTCAATGACGCTGAGGCATAATTGAGGTTAAATGTCGTTAATGTGCCGAATTAGCTCATCCTTTAGCTCGTGAATTGTTGCTGGCTTATCGACGTACACCTTTTCTTTCAAATAACCCAAAAGAAAGAAGTTCAACGGTGTCAAATCACATGATATTGGCGGCCAATTGACATCGCCACCACGTGAGATAACATGGCCATTGAATTTGTCACGCAAAAGAGACATTGTTTCGTTAGCTGTGTGGCAAGTGGCACAATCCTGTTGAAACCACATATCGTCCAGATCCATATCTTCCAATTCGGGCCATAAAAAGTTCGTTATCATCTCACGATAGCGAACACCATTCACAGTAACTGCCTGACCGGCCTCATTTTGGAAAAATACGGCCCGATGATGCCGCCAGCCCATAAACCGCACCAAACAGTCACTCTTTGTAGGTGAATTGGTTTTTCGACAATCACTCTTGGATTATCATTCGCCCAAATGCGGCAATTCTGCTTATTGACAAATCCACTGAGGTAAAAATGTACCTCATCAAAATCACGAAGTGCACGATATGCATTTTAATTTGAACGCCCATTTTTATAATAAGCCTGAATAACTTTAACGCGTTGCTCGTTTGTGTATCTTTCCATGGTTCAAATTGAGTTAGTCTGAAATTGAGAAATGTCAAATTAAATGCAGAAAAAAACTTCACGTTTAGGTGTGGTTCACATTCAACATCGGCCCTTACAATTTAACCACCCTTTACTACTTAAATTCGGGTATTACGAATTTCAGTTTGTTGGTACATCTGAACATTAGTTTTCACAACAAAGTTCTGCTAATTCAACTGAATTTTAGTTGCAACACCCAATATATTCAGAAATCTAACGTAAATATCGTTGTACTAACTGAATTTATAAGTTGTTACCACTAATATACACTATTTAATTCGGTTGGCACTTTCTTTCTCTGTGTATAGTATTACATAATTTTCATATGGCAATCAAAGAAAAAAAAACTTTTAAAAAAGTTTTAAATAACAAGAATGATTATTTTTATAGTATGATCTTATTTTTAAGTTTATTTTCACTTTTTTCATAAAAGGAAAGTTTTGTTAGTTTTGTATTGAAACATTTAATTTTAGTAAAAATAAATAGAAAATAGAACAAATATGCTGCTTTAAAATAAAAAATTGTAAAACCTGCATGAATTTTTCATGAGAAAACTGTTCAGCATCCCAAAAAAACTGCTAATACTGGCTATGTTTTAAAAAACGACCAAGGTTGTCGTATTTACTTAGCCGTTTTTTCGCCAAAAAGAGTAATGAAAATCTTCAAAATAGCCAACAATTTTTTTAGCTCAAGTTTTTGATTAAAAAAGATGTAAAACTCGCAAAAAAAAAAATTATTTGTTCTTGGTCAAATTGTAGCACTAAAAAATTCGTTTTGATGAGTTAAGAATGAAATTAAGAAAATTAATAATTTTCGAGAGTAATTTTTAGAAATATTAGATAGTTTGTTAAAAAGAATTTTTTTTGCAAGTTTTTTTTTTTATTTACTAAGAAAAAATTTAAGAATTTTTTTGTTACACCACTTCAATTAATTGTATTGCCCAAAAAAATTACTTACCCATTTCAAATCGTTAAAAAAATGTCAACTTAACAAGATATTTCGAAAGCAATATGCGAAATTTAATATGCAAATTTAAATGTATATTCTGGTAAAATGTTTCAAGTTTCTGAATAATTCATACTCTGTTGATATAATTCCAGTTTTTGATATGGCTATTGTACAGTCAAAAAAAAAGTTTGTAAAGTCAGCAAAAAATTTTGCTGAGTCAGCAATATTTTAGTCAGGAGGGTGCTTGCAAAAAAATTGCTAATGTCAGCAAAATATTTTGCTGAAAATCAGCGAGCTGATTTTTAGCAACAAAATTAGTAGATTCAGCAAAAGTTTTGCTAACACTTAGTAGATTACATCAATGGTTGTCTAAATGATCCTATCTTTAAAAGGACGCAACTGCCGAAGATAATTATGGAAACGAAAAAAAAAATAAACGAAAACAAACGAAACGAAAAAAACAACCCTTTTTTGCATTAAGAAAAAGGAACCATAAAAATCTACCTAAGAAGTGTGTCTTTGTCTTTCGTTTTACTCTGTCTACATGTCTGTATATGTATGTTTGCAATTTGACCACACTAGATTATTAATCTATAAACATTTAGTTTAAATAAATAAATATTTTATTTTGTCTTTTATTTAATTAATAGACAATTATTTGCACAAGCCGGTGACAACGCAAAATTTAAGTTGTTTTAATCCTCAATTTTGTTTATGTATGAAAAACAGACTTCCATGGTTGATTTTTTTATATGTCTTATTAGAGTTGTACTTTTTAGTATAATTTTCTTCTTCTCTACTACATCTTGACAAAAATTAATTAGTAAAACATTAGTATATTAGTAAAGCATTAGTATAAATCAGTTAAGTGCTGAATAAGTATGTATAAAATCGCCATTCACTTGAAAAATCACCCGTCACCATTTCAAAAATGAAATCGCCAAACAAATTTGAAAATTGACACGTTTGGCGAGAAATCACCATATCTGAAAAGTGTGTGCATTTCTATAACTCATGGTGGTTGTTGTTTGTTTTATGTGTATGCAATATCTGTTTTCTACACAAAATCACGCAATAAGCTCTTGCTAAGTAATTTCTAGAAAAAATCCTGTTTTTTTATGCCTGTTGGTACCTACATGGCTCCAATGGAGAAAAACGAAACAAACAATAACACATACAACCTTCACAGACGTATAAGAATGATAAAGAAAAATATAAAGTGAAATATAAAAACAACATTAAGTATTTATATTGTGTTTTAAAATTGTGTAATTTATTTGAGAATAAAATTAAATGAAAAATATTTATAATTTGGGTTTATTAAATAAATAATTTTTAAAAGTGATAGTTGCAAAAATTTTACTAATATTTAATAGAGCTTACTATTTTGTTTACGAATTTCGTTGTACTAACATTATTAAAACTTAGTAATAGTTTTTTGCTGATTTTAGCAAAATGGGTTGCAGTTTACAACAATGTTACGAAAAATTAGTAGCGGTTACGAATTTTTATTACTAATTCCATCATACTGCTTTTATTAAAATTAATAATTTTTTTTCGCTTTTTTAAGCAAAACGGTTTTAAATTGCATTTTACAAAATTTTTACTAAAAGTTAGTATCGGCTACAAATTTTTTGTTTTAATTATATTGTACTACAAAAAATTTAGCAAAAAATAATACAACGCTCAAAATAGTTAGACTTCCCGCACACACAGAGAAAAATTTTGCTATTTGCAACTGAAATTCGGTTACTACTTAAATTCGGTTATTACGTATTTCAGTCGGTACATCTGAATATTAGTTTTTAAAACAAAGTTCGGTTAATTCAACTGAATTTTAGTTGTAACACCGAAAAAATCAGAAATCTATTATAAATATCGTTGTACTAATTGAATTTATAAGTTGTTACCACTTAAATACACTTTTCAATTCGGTTAGCACTTTATTTCTCTGTGTACAATAACAGAAAAATTTCCCGTAGACATTACGGACTTATTTTTCTTAGTGTTTGTATAACGCAATATAATTTGTATTGAAATAATGGGGGCATTAACTAGTTATTAGCAAGGCATTATTTGTAGAAAAGTAATGCAGAGATTAGGTTGGTGTCATTACTGGTAGTGTAAACTGGGTAGTGTAATAACAAGGACACGGAACTTAATGCACTAAAAAAGAGTGTTTTAGGCGCTTATAGTAATCATGAAAAATATTAAAATATTCACTTAAAACTAAAAAATCTGCACTTAAATATAAATAGTTGATTTGTATTGTTTAATATTTTCTCTGCACAATTTTGCGAAATTAACTCAAAATTCTATTTATTTATATTGAAAATTACGCATTTAAAAAACCACTAAAACCTGTGTCTCTTAATCATAGTTTGTATAAAAAATGTAAGAGAATGCTTAAAACGGCTTAAGTAGCTTGGATACTCTGTTGTATACATATCGCTCATTTACTGCAAGACTGATATAACTCAAAAAAACGAGTTTAAAGTTTTCAATCCATATCTGACTCGCTCGACCCTTTCTATTTTTATTTGGTCACGTTTTTTATAAATAGAGGGTTTTAATGTATTTTTCTCTTAGTGAGTGTTATGTGCGAATTCGCTAATTATCGAGAGACCCGTGAGTAGCACAGTTTCTCTATGAAGTATATACTATTTGCACCCACTTTAAAGAAAAAATAAAATATATTATCCTCTATCTCGAAAAGTATAGAAGATATTTATATGAAAATTTTTACACAATATAAAGCATGATATTACTAATAAATCTGCATCATTAACTCAAAAATCGCATTTTTTGACTTATGACAGTCTTGAAGTAAATGAGCGATATATGATCGTTCGTTGGTCAAATATAGAAAGTGATTTTTTACGAATTCAATTCAATTAAATTCAATTTTATTTTACATAACATGAGAAAATATTAACATTAAACAAAATATAGTTTCATAAAGAGTTCAGGCAACATATAAACCTTTCCTACTTAGAAATTTTTACAAATAATAAAATTGTCATACTCTATAGTTAAAATTTATACATTTTAAGTCAAAAAGTAACAAAAACCTAAGAAAAATTCAATAAAATATGCAACATAATTAAAAATATGCACAAAAAATATGTATTTAAAGCAAAATAAGTAAAAATATGCAACAGAAATATACATTTAAAGCGAAATATGAAAAAATATTCACTTATAGCAACATATGCAAAAATATGCACTAACAAATCGATTAAATTTTAATTCGCAAAGATATTTTGTTGACCATGCTCTCAGACTAAAGGAAAAAACATACATTTATATGAACTTCCGGTTCCTGGTAATAACCCAAACTAATTTTATCAGGTGACGGGTAAAATTAATTAAAAGGTAAAAGGGTAACAATAATAGTAAAGGGCAAAATTACCATCAATACATTTTTTTTCCAACTAGTCTTTTTATAATTCACAATACTATGTATGAAATAAATTTAAAAGCACAATACAAATAAGTATAAATCAAACAGATTATTGCTAATTTATAATTCTTGTCAAATTCTTACATTTAAAATGCATTATATGTTGCGATGTGCTCTACCGTTCCCCTCCTCCATATGAATGATAAAAGCTTCAATATAAATTAAATTTCGCATTTAAAATCCGTTTATAATAAAAATATTAACCGGATTTTTTTTTTTCTTAAAAAAAATTTATAATTATTTGTTTATTACACTCACATGGCTTTTATGACCCACTAGTCAATCGCCGCCATGCTGACTAAAAGTAACCGGATAATCATAAAACTTTATAATAATTAAATACAAATCATTAATTAAACTTGATAAATAAATTATTACCTTTTTTACAAACACGCAGCAATGTTTAGCACAATTTTACGCCAAGATGAACAGAAGTTAATACACGTATTTGTATCATCATGAATCATATGTGAGTTAATTAAAAATTTTAAAAAAAGGGGGAATTTTAAAATTATTTAATACATGTCTTGGCAAGAGGGAAATCCAAGTTTTTTAACTATATGTTTTAGTTATTTGTAGTATGTAAGCTAGTTCTGATTGTGGTTTCCAGTATTGTGGTTTAGAGAATTTTACGTTTTAATACTGATTAAAGTTAATTGGAATTGGCATAAACCCACTTTCTGTTACATGGGATTTTTTTTAATAACATTAATACGTTTTAAGCAGGTACACTCATAAAAAAGTTACATATAAATAGTTAAAAATTCAGCTATGAAAACAGAAAATGGTACCCGAATTTGCAACAACAAAATTTTCAACGAAGTTGCGAATCACATTCTGCTAAATGTAGGTGACCTAAATTTTAGAAGAACCTAATTTGATTTGATTTGTCGTTTAATTTACTAAGAATTTAGTTAAATCAACACAATTTTTAAACTGCATGAATAGAAAATTTCTGCTTAAAAGGGAATATGCTATTATCGGGAATATATGCTATTTTAAGTAATATGCTATTATCGGGAATATAATAAGTTAATAAAAATTACTTAACAGGTACGGAGTAAGAATTTTTGTAAATTTTCTTTTAATTCCACTAAGCTTCCGAGATATAGCCTATTTTGTGATTATAAAATAGAAAATACCCGAAAATATCGTCATCTACAAGTGACACTGAAAGCGGAGTCACAAAAAAATAATAGTTTCAAAACAAATGCTGCTTAAAGTAACTGGTAAAATTTGTAAATTTAAGAATCACTAATTTCTAAATTGTATGTCAAAAAATTAGTTCAACTACGGATGAAATTTTTTCTTGAGACAAAATGAGATTGTATGTCAAAAAATTAGTTCAACTACCGATGAAATTTTTTCTTGAGACAAAATGAGATAACTAATAAATTTAGTTAAATAACAGATTTAAACGATAATAACAGAAAAAATAAGCTCAAGTGAATTGGAAACCGCTTAACAGACTTTTGAACTAACTTTGTTATATGAGTGTATTATTCAAACAAATTGAAATATTTCATACAAGTCCGATTACTTTAACATTCTATTTATTATGATAAATTAATAATAAATAAAAACTAGACATATGGGCAATTCCAGCTCAAACCGCACAGCATTCGGATTAGTCATATCCGATTTTAATGAAATTCGCCACAAATATTGTAAATGGGTAGTATCTATCAAATCATTAACTTTTCGACCCCAAACCCATTCGGTTTTCGAAATATGACGTCACAAAAATTGTCAAAAACGTCAAAATTTCAAAAAAGTGTCCATACAAAGACGCCCATAACTTCTAAGCTATACAACCAACAATTTTGCTATTGATGCCATTTTAAAGGTGAAAACATTACCTTCAAAAAGAGTTTATGTCCAAAATTTTTCATGATTTTAGATTTTAACTATTTGTATTGGGTATACAAGTTAATAATGTCGATTTTTTTGCTTGAAAAATGCATATATTATAACAAATGAATTGATTTAAAGTATTGTCCACTACTTTTTCCATCTTTCTGGTAGCATATGGATTCCGCGGAAAAAGAACTGCTCCGGTTTTGAAATAAAGAATGAATCAATTTCTGATACCCTGTTCTGAAGTGAAGCGTATTCCAGTAAGGGCGTTCTGCATCGATCGAAGCAAATGGTAGTCAAAAGAGGAAAGGTCTGGGCTATAAGGCAGGTGAGCCAAAACTTCCCATCCACTGTTTTCCAAATAGTTTTTGACCGGTCTTGCAACATGTAGCCGAGCGTTGCCATGATGCAAGATTATGGCCTCGTGTCTGGTCGAATATTCTGTTCTCTCTTGCTCTCTTTAAACGAATCAATTGCGTTCGGTACAGGTCCCCTGTGATCGTCTGACCCGATACCAACAGCTCATAATACAAACACCCTTCTAATCCCACCAAATACAGAGCATTGCCTTGGCGCCTTGGATATTCGCCGTTGATTTGCCTGGTTGGCCGAGCTTTAAATATGACTTTTTGCGCTTGAGATTATCGTAATGTATCCATTTTTCATCACGAGTAACAATACGATGTAAAAAATATTTCCTTTTGTAGCGTTCAAGCAGCATTTCCGACATGCAAAATCGCCTTTCAACGTCTCTCGGCTTCTATTCATATGATACCCAATTTCCTTGCTTTTGAATGAATCCCAATGCTTTTAAACATAGGGAAATGGCTTGTTGTGTGACTCCCAATAATAATGCAAGTTTTTCTTGCGTTTGACAACAATCTTCGTCGAGAAATGCTTCAAATTCCTCATCTTCAAACTTTTTCGTCTGACCAGGCCTCTCCTTGTCTTTTATGTGAAACCACCACTTTTGAGTCGCGCAAACCATCGTTCATATGTTTTTTGAGTTGGTGCATGTTGACCGTAAGCTTCTACCAACTTTCAGCAGCCGTTTTCTTCAAATGAAAGAAGGTTATCAGACTTCCTCGCAAATTATCTTTTTTGGGCAAAAAATTCGGCATTATTCGACATCGACAAAAAATATGTGTTTACACTTTGGCGTCTATCGAATACTGAATTATAATGACAGATGTTTACCCTCCAAAATACCATATTTGTTATTATTGACACACGCCATATATAATAGTTATGCCATATGTTGTACAAATCGACATTATTAACTTGTATACCCAATATATGATCTTAAATGATTTCACGAGAATGAAGAAATGTAAAAGCTCCCAATTGTTTTTGTTGCAGTTTTTGTTCTTGAAAGTTTTCTTTATGTGTTTACTTAAACAAAATTCATGTGCTTAAAACTATAAATAAACAAATAGTAGTTATAAGTTAATATTATACCATAGTCCCATAATCGAGCTCCCATGTACAATAATTATATATATTTTTTTTTTTAGAAATAATTAATAGATAGTTCTGTATCCATACGTACAATCATTATATTCATTGTAACAAAATTGGTTTTGCATTTAATGTTTGATCCTTGAAAGTTTTATACTTTCAATTGTATTTTTGCTTTTTTTTTTAAGTACTACTATACGATACAATGTTTAGTATGCATATTGTTTTTGTGTACTAGCTTTTGCATATGAGCTCATCGACGAACCAACTCCGGAACCAAATGAGTCTCCACCTTACAATTTCACCATAAATGTAGAGACGGTTTAGGTTTTATAATATATTTTTTCAGAATTTAAAAAAATAGGATTTTGAGATATGGGTCTTTGTACATTAAACTTAAAAAAGTGACTTTTGACCATTTAGTACAAGGTAATGTTCTCACCTATAAAATCTTACCAATAGGAAAGTTGTAAGTTGTATAGTTCTAAAGTTATGAGCGACCTTGTATGGGCACTTTATTCAAATTTTGACGATTTTGCCAATTTTCATGATGTCATATTTCGAAAACCGAAAGGGTTTGGGGTCGAAATTTTAATGATTTCATAAACACTACCCATTTACAATATTTGTGGCGAATTTCATTAAAATCGGAGATAACAAATCCGAAAATGACAGTTTTCTGTGCGGTTTGACATGGAATTTCCCATATGTTAATAAAGAAAGGCCGGTAAAAGATATTCTCTTATTAAATATAATTTTTGTACTTTTTATATAAAAGCTACGTACTTTTATAAAACAAAAGTGCTTCTTAATAACTTGTTGTCTTTTAATGAAACGCACTGTGTCTAAACAGGCGCTTTATTAATACAAGCTACTTTATAAGGGGTTAACAAAATAGTGATATCTTTGAGGTTAAATAGACCATGTTGATATGACATTTCTATATACATTATTTAAAATTACAAATAGTTACACGAATTGAAATCATTCATTGAAAACAAACGTAACATTTTGTTTTTCAAACAGTGGGTAATTTGGTACTATGTATTGTATCCTGTAATTCTCGACCATGACATTGAGGTAATTTTTGTGGAAGCCATAATCCTTCAGAGTAATCTCCCCCAAATTGTAAAAAGATTGAGCCAGTATTTTAGACGTAGTTAATTTTTGTGTGCTAAATTTGTAGTTTCAAGCATTTTATAGTTTAGAAATACGCTCAATACTACTCTATAACTTCTTTCTTTATTAATTTAAATAGCTGATGTTTTCTTATCTGCCAACAAAATTTTAGTGTAATAAATACCAGGGTTGGCCAAGTTAGTATGGTCATGTAAAATGTATTTAAAATGCAATTAAATATTTTGCAATTGGTCTGATATTTGGGAAAACTATTTTTATATATTTACAAATGCCTGATGTCTTTAGGATTTTCGTTCACTGTCATTAAAACTTTTGTTATTTGGATGTAATTCGGTACAAATTGTGGTGATAAAATTAATAAGGTAAATTAGTTTGGGTAAACAAATAAAATTTAGTTTGGGGTTGCCAGATTTTTTCCAGAGCTGAAACATTTATTAACGGCAACCTTAACTTAATTTGTAAGCTAATCACACACTTAGAATACTATGCAGGTAAATACCACTGCAAATGTAGTTACAAACAAATGAAACAATGTTAGAATTAAGATTATACTTTTTAAAATATGTAACAAAATACCACCCTGTGTTGTTTTAAGATGTCATGTCTTGTTACACAGGTTAACAAATAAATAAATAAAATTCAACTTCAAATAAATTTCACTTAAAGAAAGAACAACTTACATTTCAGTAAAATCAACTAACATTGTCATGTGCTTTTTAGTGTTCAAAAAATGGCCCACAATTGTAGTAAAAATGACACATGTTAGTAAAAAATAACCAAAACATTTATTTTTATAAATAACAAAAAACGAACGTAAAAAATGTAAAAAATCATGAAACAGTCATTTGATGTGGGTTGTTTTATTAAATGAACTACAAGATTAGAAAAAAATTTAATTTGTTCTACAAATGACTGACATTTACATTAAAAATAAAGAAACTATATTACAACCCAAACAACTACATATTTTTGAAACATAAGTTCCCTGAGTGCAAGATTTTGAATTTAGAAAGGGTTACGATCATTTTCATAAAATTGTCTTAAGAAATTAAAATATTTTCAGAAACTGTATCACAAGCAAATAATTTGTCACATTTTTTAATATATTGTCTTAGTACACTGAGAGAATTATCTTCACTTCAGTAATGAATTTCTTCATAGCTTTAATGAAACTTGTCACTGGAACTCGTCCATTGAAACTTTTCAAAGAATCTATGAAACAGGATTCAATAAAGTCAATGTTTATGAAATGTTTATAAAATTAATGAAAATCTTTATAAAACTAATGAATCATTCCGAAAATTAAGCTTTTATATTATTAACAAGTTTCCCTGTCTTTGAAATAATTTCATAGTTCTAAAAAAATGTTAATTAAATTTACGAAGAGATAATTTATGAAACCGAATGAATTTTTTTATGAAACTATGAAATTTTATGAAAAAAAGTTTATGAAAAATATCTTATTAGAATTTTTTGGATATAATGAAATTCTTTATTGAATCTACGAAAAAAGTTTTATGAAATTGTTTCATTAATATCATGAAGGATAATTCTTTCAGTGTACATGAGCCAATTAGGATTAATTTTTATTTTAAATAACTACTGATATGATGTTTTGTTGAAAATCAGAATATATATATAATACATTCCATGTGTATTTTTTGGTGATTATATGATGCCATTACTAATAATTTTCTCTCAATAAATGAAGTCACAAAAATACTTTCAGTTAAATAAATGGTCAATCGGGCAACTCAAACAGAACTGATTTTTATATACAAACAATTTTATAAAAACCTAAATTCAAAAGGATTGCAAGTAGGATTTGTTTTCAGAGCCTGGAAATGGAATTTTTTGTTGGAAAAAAATTGTAACTTTGAAGTAATATTAAATATAAAATATTTAACTCACAATAAAAAAGGTGACTGATTCTTTTTATTTAAAATATAGAATTTCGTTTGGTAACAGAATTGCGAAAAATAATCAGAAAAAAAATGTTTTTTTTGCCACATCTTTTGGCACTAGTTGTTGCTATGACAAACTCGTTAGAACTGTTGGTCCTCTGCATTAATTTAACATTTGCATTATGTTGTTATTACATATGGTAGCCCCTAGAGAAGGTTCAAGCGACACATAAACCGTTCTCATGCACAAAATTTAAATAAATTTACATACAAGTTTTTGTAAATTTAGCATTACACGCTTTTAGAAAATTGTTTACTTTAGGCACACTTAGGAAAGAATGTGCGCTAAAGAATGTTTGTTATAAAGAATATATCATAGATGTGGCATCACTTACAACATATGGGAAATCAGTGGACATTAGAGTGAGGTAAGTTTCTAAAAACAGAACTGTTGTGTTGTTGGAGTTGTACTTCTGAGATTATGTATGGAAGAACAAAAACACCGTGTATTGAATAAAACTAGTTTTAATCACAACAAAACTCGACCTGACGATAGATCAGTGGGCGCTCTGTCTAACGTGTAGTGCGAGTGCATGTGGCATTATAAATCAATTTATCTATACCTCGGTCAGTGATTGCACAGAAAATTTCATATACACGCAATCGAACAAATAAAAACATAACAAATATTACATTATTCAAAAAAAAAAAAACAGGGTCACTGACGAAGGTTCAATACCAGAAACTGCGCAGTCTGATTCAGAAAATTTAAAATTTACAATGTAGTTATGATTTTTAGAAAATATACTCAGTCTTCTCTACCACGCCTTTCACAACTTTTTATATTAGTTGCCACAAACCAAAAATGTCATAAATTTCGGCCTACAGACTACTGTTTTTTGGATTTGAAATAGTCCAATTTGTTCATTTCTTCCCAAAACTCAATTTTAGGCCCACATTATCTAACATTTCCTTAGTTTTTAAAATTTTCGTCATTAAAACTTGGATATCAATAAGGAAAAAAATACCCCCTTAACCAAACCCTGAAATTAGGAACTTTAAATTTGTTGTGTTGGTTTCTTTTATCGCGTAGACATACGCCAATACCGGAATTTCCCTCTTTGTTGCTTTGCCTCAACTCTTTTGATTATAAAAAAAGTTAGCTCAAAAGTCTATTAAATGGGTTCGAATTCACTTGAGCTTTTTTTAGTGTTATCGTTTACATGAGTTATTTAGCTAACGCTATAGTTGTCTTATTTTACCTAAAGAATAAATTTCGTTCGTTTTTGAACTAATTTTTCGGCCTTAAATTTAGTAATTCGTGATTATCTATTACAAATGTTGACAGTTAATTTAGAACATACTTGTTTTCAAAGTATTATTTTTCTCATATTTTTTATTATATAATCATAAAATATGCTATGTCTCGGAAACTAAAATATAGACTACTAATTTTCTAAATTCTTAGTTAATTTAACTACAACTATAACATCAAATTTATTTCTTCTGAAATATAGATCACCTAAATTTAGCAGAAAGTATAGCGAAAATTATACTGGCGCGAATTCAGGTACTATTTTTTGTTGTTGTAGCTAAATTTTCCTCTTTATGTGTAGAACTTTGAAGTTTAAAATACGTGTTACTCAGAATATGGTTTGGCGTATTGATATTTTGCAATTTTCAACAGGAACAGGTAAAAAATTAAGGTTCAGTACAAAAAACACTCCACATTTAACTGACTGCCCAATTTTTCGATGTTAAGAACTTGAAGTAGTA
Organism: Delia radicum; assembly: GCA_021234595.1. Classification (NCBI taxonomy): domain Eukaryota; kingdom Metazoa; phylum Arthropoda; class Insecta; order Diptera; family Anthomyiidae; genus Delia; species Delia radicum. The sequence goes on from CM037852.1 coordinate 141,853,905, forward strand.
TTGGGAGTTAACATCCTCTATAGCGGGTTTAATTCTGAAGGGCAGGGCAGAAAGATAAAAAGTCTCCCCTTAAGCAGACTGCGCAGCTAGTTCCGATATCTGTATATAATATATATGTATATCCAAATTTACTAACTTAAAGAACTTATACTTTTTCTTTTCAGCAGCAATAATTTCACATAATTGTATAGTTGAGATAAATAACAGCAGAGTTGTAAAAAATATTGGCTCAATATGGATTTCTCCTCAAGATGCCTGTTCATTACACTCATGTGAATTAAATAGGCAAGGAGAGCCAGAAGAAGTTATAACAAAAGATAACTGTGGAGATTTTTATTGTGATATAGTAAGTTTCTAAAAAAAATCTATACTGAATGAAAACTAAAGAAAAAATTTATCTAACCCTAGGACTCAGAAGTTCGTTCAAAAGAAGGTTCATGTTGTGGTGAATGTGTACGAACAAAATGTCGGTTTAAAGATCAAATCTTTAATATAGGACAAACTTGGCATAATTCAGAAGATTGTACATTAAATGAATGTTCACTCTTGCCCAATGGTCAACCCATGATAAATAGCTACCAGAAAACATGTCCCCCATTGCCAAAAGACTGTCCTGCCGAATTAATATATACTGAAAATTGTTGTAATTTTTGTAAACAATCGATAACATACAGAAATTCATATCGTAGTGACGGTATTGAGAGTGAAACTGAAGATATATGGACTGAGGAATATTATAGTAAACATCCCTGTGTAAGAGATTGTCAAAAGAATGAAATACCAAAAACTTGTAATTATACATTTGTAGTGGAATGGTATGAGACATTATCAAAAGCTTGTTATGATTGTCCCGGTAATACTACAGATTGTCTAAGGCCTCATTGTATAACTGGTGATGGTATAGCTAGATCCGTAACTGTGGTTAATCGTATGATGCCGGGTCCTACTATTGAAGTATGTCAAAATGATGTGATAGTGGTAGATGTTAAGAATCATTTATTAGGAGAAAGTACTACAATACACTGGCATGGTATGCACATGAAGGATAATCCCTATATGGATGGAGTACCCCATGTAACACAATGTCCCATCTCACCACACTCTACTTTTCGTTATACATTTAAGGCAGAGAATTCTGGTACACACTTCTGGCATTCTCATACGGGAATGCAAAGAGGTGATGGTGTTTTTGGAGCTCTTATTGTTAAACGTTCCCCCACAGAAGATCCACATGGACATTTGTATGATTTTGATTTAACCGAACATAAGATGATAGTACAAGATTGGGTACATGTAACGGGCATTAGTATGTTTGCTTCACATCATCATTCAAAGGGTGATAATAAACCACTTAATTTATTAATCAATGGCAAGGGACGTTTCTATAAAGCAATTTGGGATAAGATTAAAAAACAGCAAAATCCTCAGGAGCGATCTGTTTTAAAGCAAGAAAATCCAATAATAGAAAATGTGGAAACAACCAGTCCATCTTCATTTAAAACAACTACCTCAAATATAATCACCGACTCAGACTTAGTTTATACTGAAAAATCAACTATTCTCTCAAATAATAAAGAAACACAAGATGCAGATGATGAAGTAGTACTTTTACATCCTTTAAATGATCCTAGTCTCAATAATTTGCGTATACAACAAAATGAAATATCACGTTTAGCTAGATTAACACAATTGGCTGGTCAACATAGGAGAGATACACAAAATTCTGAAGAAACTACAGTGGAAACTGTTAAAGACACTGCAACTGTTAATCCAGAAGAAACTACTTTAAAATTAACAAAAATATCTCAAACTCCTACAAATGAAACCTATTCAGAATCCCATACAAATAATAGAACTAAACGTTCCATTGATCCGGAAGTACCTCTGGACTTAGTACCTCTTCAAGTATATAATGTCAAAAAAGGGTTTCGTTATCGTTTCCGTATTATTAATGCCGAGTTTCTGAACTGTCCTACACAAATTTCCATCGACAATCATACTTTAACTGTCATTAATTCAGATGGTTATGATTTTGAGCCGGTAGATGTGGGTTCCATAGTCACCTATGCCGGAGAACGGTTTGATTTTGTACTTACTGCTGATCAGCTTATAGGCAATTATTGGATACGTTTAAAAGGTCTTATGGATTGTGATGAAAGATTTACTTCGGCTTTTCAAGTAGCTATATTGCATTATAATGAAGCTGTGAATGAAGAGCCCACACAAGATTTAGGTTATGATCACAAGCCTGTTGGTATAGAATTGAATGTTTTGAATCAAGGTTCAGGCCATGTTGATGCTTTGACCATAGCAGAACTAAATGCCTTACCTTATTATGATAAAATTCCGGGTATAGATCGGGATGCTTTAAAACCAGTAGCTGATTATAAGTTTTTTGTTTATTATGATTTTTATCGTAAAGATAATCCTGAATTTCATCCAAGTGAATATTATGGCATGGATGCTAATATAACCAATTCAAATAGGGTATTTACCCCACAACTTAATCATATATCATTTAAATTTCCTTCAGTGGCTTTATTACCCGCTCGAGATGAAATAAGTGATTCTTTATTTTGTAATGACACAAGTTTGGAACAACAGGGTATTGATTGTCGTAAAGAATTTTGTAAATGTCATCATGTTTTGCAAGTACCTCTTAACTCTATTGTAGAATTAATAATTATCGATGAAGGTTTTACCTATGATGCTAATCATCCTTTCCACTTACATGGCAATGCATTTCGTGTGGTAGGTCTGGAGAGATTAGGAACTAATGTTACCGTAGAAATGGTAAGTGTTTAATAAATCTAAATCACCTGTATATTATATAATTTTATTCTCCTTTTTCTAGGTCAAACAACTTGATCGTTATAATCTGCTTAAACGTAATCTAGTAAGACCTCCTGTCAAAGATACAGTCACCATACCCGATGGTGGTTATACCATAGTACGTTTTGAAGCTCATAATCCTGGTTTTTGGTTATTCCACTGTCATATAGAATTTCATGCTGAAATTGGTATGTCTTTAGTTTTTAAAGTTGGTGAAAATGATGAAATGGTATCAGTTCCCAAAAATTTTCCTACCTGTCATGATTATATGCCGATGGCTAATGAAGAAGATGGTACTGACAACTCTATTGCTACTCCCGCACCGCCGGGGGATACGGGTGATCTTGCTACCAGAAATTATGCTAATTTAATTTTATCTTTATGTTTAGTAACTATTTTAACTTATTTCTTTAGTTAATTTTTAGCCAAGAGATTTTTACATGTCATTTTCTAATATTGGTTAAAACTGTGATGTGCTATTCAATTAGTTTTTAAGAGCTGTATTTCAAAAAGGTATTTTATAACAAATAATGTAAATAGTTTATATATAAAATATTTATTTAAATAACAACACAAAATATGTCTAATCAAATTAACCTGATAAACTTATCGAAGACCTTACAATGCACAGTGGGATTTATCACGAAATTTTTTGGAAATAACTTCGCCATTTCTTACTTTAAAGGAAATTACCCCAACGCTTACATAATGATATGAATGAAACTAGAATATATTATAGATAATTGAAGTTAAGAATATAAGGGTTTTTTTTTAATGTTCCATCTCGAAGGTTTAAGGGTTAAAAGGTGAGTTCAAAAATTACCCATTTTTCGTTTTTTGCATATTTTTTTTTACTTTTTCTTAAGGAACTAACCATAAGTAAATGTGGAATCGATGGAAAGAGATTTTAGTGATGCATCCGCCGATAAGCTATTTTGGTGTTGTTGTTGTAGAAAATGTACTAATTTAAGGGTACTTTATATGGGGATATATGCTAGTATTTCTACAACATTCGCATATGATAATTCTAATTAAGTTGAAGTTTACACGAATTTAATTCATTTTTAAATATTCAGAATATTTTGGATTTGATTGCTTTTTTACCGAAGTACCATTTTGGTGCATTTTGAAGAGCTATGTGATCAAAGCTATGTGCAAAATATTTAAAATTTTTATATGCATATTCTATATGTTTTAACTACATATTGGTTATTGAATGTACTACAATAACAATTTTCTGATAATTTTGCTATAAACATTAGTCCCTGTTATAAATTATTATATATCATTGGCAAGCTTATTAGAAAAATACACATTATGAAGTGACAATAAGTTAAATATAAATAATTTTTTTTAAACCCGATTTTTATGATACTCTTTGTATGGGAGCATGTCTCAAATTTACGAAATAAGCACTTAAATGTACAAAGTTTTAAATTACTCTTAAAAATATAAAGTCTTATATGCATATTGCCTATGTTTTGGTCACACAGCTCTTCGAAATGCACCAGAAATGGTACTTATGAAAAACAATGATGAAATCCGAAATAATATGGATATTTAAAAAAGAAAAAAAATAATTGTCCACTTAAACTAAATAAGGACTATCATGTGTAAACTTGGTCGAGACTTTAGAATACATCCCCATATAAAGTACCTTAAAATTAGTACATTTTGTACAACAACAACAACATTAAAGCGAACCTATTACAAAAACATCCTTTAGGCGAATGCGTCTCTAAAGTCTCTTTCCATGGATACCACATTTACTTATGGTTCCTTAAGAAAAGGTACCCAAAAAATACAAAAGTTGAACAAATTGGTCATTTTGGACACCACGTTTAAACCATGAAACCTCTGAGATGACACTTAAAAAACCGTATATCGTAGATTTTAATGCTCTACAACACATCCGAGTTTTATTCAAATCGGCTTGTAAGTGTTGGAGGAGATCCCTTTTCAGAAAACAATTTCCGCGTTAATTAATTGTAACACGGCTTCCCTTAAATTATCCCCAAGGTATTTTTTCTCGATTTCGTTCCTATAAAAAACCCTTTTTTTTATCATTAGGGCTCCAAATTTCATGTAAATACATGTTTGTTGTCGTTAGCTGGATAACAATCTTTGAGATTAAACAAATTTGAAACAAAATGGCATCGATTTGTTAATGCATATTTTTCTATAAATGCATATATTTGCATATATTGCAATTAATGCATATTTTACTGTATATTTTTGCATTTATTGTTACATATTTTGCTATAAATGCATATTTTGACTTAAAATACATGTTTTTTACGAAAATGTTTTTATGTTTTACTAAACTTTAATTTTACACAATTTAGAAATTTTAAAAATACAATATTTTTCTTTTTTTTTAACATACAATGTTTTTTATCACAAAAAAAAAAAAAAAAATAACAGAAAAATTCTATTGCTAAACTTTCTACATCTATAGATTCATAATTTTCTATTTTTAAACCACTTTTTAAAAACAAAAAAATACAAAAATTGTGAAAATAATATTGAAAAAGATGAAAAAAATCATATTTTACGATTTTAAATACATATTTTATGTACATAAATCACAAATATAAATGCATTAACTTCCGAGACCTACTTATCATGTTCCAGACATTGGTAAAACATGTATAATTCCCAATTTATGGGGATGTGAATAGTTTGACAAATCTAACACAATAAGCACACGAAAACTTGCAGTTACACTGTCATAATATTCTTAAATTTTATCGAACCGAATTTATTCAGTTGCTGCAAACTCGTAAATTCGGTTGTCACGACCGAATTCTTTTGTCAACCCCCCAATTCGGTTACAACAACCGAATTTACGAGGTTGTAGCAATCGAATCAATTCGCTTGGATGAAATTCCGTTGAGACAACCGAATTTGTTACCTGAATGTACAATTAATAAGAATTTGAAGAAATATGACCGCACCTCTGTTTGAAGAACGTCTATATGGTGCGACTGTTAATTACTGCTACATAAGATAATATTTACAAAAGACACAAAATATTTGTTTGACAGAATAACTCAAATTCAATCTAGTCGTATTAGAGACTTAGTACCACTCAATTTAAGAATTTTGGTCTTTAATTTGCAATTTTACATCCATCCACTCTATTAGTCCCTGGAACAGCCTACCAACAAACATACAAATCCTGGGCAACGCTTGAATTCAAAACACCTCTTCTACAATTTTATAGTTGATTTGATTGTAAATCTTAATATATTTATTTATATATATTTTTTTTTTTTTTGTTATCATAATTGTGAAATTTAACTAAATTTTGTATACTTAAATATATTTTTTATATAATTTATTCATAATGTTAATGTAACCTAATTCTGTACTATAATTAAAAGATTTTAAATCTTAAATAAATGAACTTGTAAAAATTAAAAAAAAAATATTTTTGCGAAAAAAAAATTAAGATATAATGCAATATTATGAATAGGGCAACCAAAAATAAGCTGGAGCTTATTTTTTTATTTGAAAGGATAGAAATATTTAGACTTAATAAATAAAAGATCTGATCATGAAATTATGAACATTTTAAGCTATATTTGTTAGAGCTTTTTTTAGCTTATTTTTTATGTTTGCTTATTTCAGCTTATTTTTTGTAAATATTAGCTACTTTTTGTCATGTTTCTTTTAAAATTAAGTTTATTTTAACTTTTTTACATATAAAATAGAATTATTTTGCTATTTGTTTTTAATTGAAAGCTAAAAATTGAATGTTACATGTTGTTGGTCTATCAAAACATATTTTGATAAACCAGTTTAAGCTTTGAAGCTTAGGAAAAAAACAACTTCTCTATTAAAGATTTAAACGGCTTATTTTACTATTTTTCAATCCTTTTTTTTAAGCGCTTAAAACATTGGTGTTGTGGTGTAATGATTAGCGCGTTGGACTGTTATGCAGATGGTATCTGGTTCGATGCCCGGTGACGACAACAACAATTTAGAAAATTAATATATATGAGTTTTCTATCCCTCATATGTATCGTAGCGCACGCCTTCGGTGTTCCCTTAGCACTTAACCCCACCGAAGTAAAATAATGAATCAATGCTATGAAATAAAAAGCTTCAATAAGTTCGCCAACTCTCCATCCGGTGGCGAGCAACAACTATTCTAAGACTTATCATCTCGCGCAATTACAGTGCTGCCATGTTTAAATCCCTTCATCTTTCGCCCCCACCTTTCATCTCTCCCATCCCCTTTCCAAAGAACGCAACACATTAATAAATATGAAGAATTTCCTGAGTGTTGAGTCTCTTAAAAAAATAAAAAATAAAAAATTACCCAAATTGGAAATAAAAATCCAACTTAATATTGTGAATATCGGGTAAAATTGCATTTAGCATACTCGAAATAACAATAACCAGTTGCATATTTACGAATTGCCCAACACAGCTTCTGTATGATATCATTTCAAAATTTATGTTCAGCATCACTTCTGATATTATCATACAAAATTTTATTTAAACACTGACCAGTAAAAAATTACAAATTTCTAATATGAATTAATGTAATTGAAAGGTTCTATTTGCTCATGTTGATTAAATTTAAATTAAAATATTTCGCTATCTACTGTAACGCCGCAACTATTGCGAATTAAAAAAAAAAAAAAATACATTTAGTATTCAGTAGCAGTTTTTAATTAATATTGTATAACGTCGATTTGCAAATGTTTTTAATTTGAGAAAATTACATATTTTTTCACACTTCTGAAAACTTGTATAGATGTAGATGGCTCCGATTGAATAATAGACAATGATATAGTTGTACTATAAACTAATAAGAAAATAAGAATTATAAAAAAGAGAGTGTTTTTTTTAAATTTAAAAAAAAAAGTTGCTGGTTATAAAATGTTTCAAAAAATAATTTAAATCACAATTTTCTTTTACACAACCAAACACAATTTTTTTAATAAATAATATTAAAATTTTTTTACTTAATTAATTTTTATTTAAATTGCATTTCATTTTGAATTGTTAGGTTTGAGATCATAACTAAATATTATTATTACAAATTTTTTTTTATATTTTATATTTTATTAATTAATAATCATATAATTACAAATTATATACTATTACCCTAACCGAGCACTAGCTGCTATGGCTTTCGGTGCGTTGTAGCGAAAACAGACCAGTGCCTCTGGTGGGAATCGAACCCACGACCCCCGTACTGATAAGCCAGCACGCTACCAACTAGCCTACAGGGGCGCACATTATTACAAATTGAAAACACTAATTGTTAATAAATTTAAGCGACGGTGAAATAAATCTTGTGTGGATCCGCGCTAGAGGGAGTGCTGCACTTTCGACTAGGTCATCTTTAGCTTCATTCTTATCCACCACCTACAAGAAACTCATGGTTTGTCCAGGTATATCAACCAACCACAGAAAATCGGCGATGTTAATTGATTACCCGAACAACATGAATTATTTTCGTCTTTTCTTACAAGTTTAGCCAACAGCTTTAAATCGTAAGGCTTTTTATTTTCGCATGGTTGCCAGTCCAACTGCGAATGTTACCATTAAGTGAAACGAATTTGGAGCCAGGCATGTATACTAATATTTAAACACAACATATTCTAATTGATTGCTTTCCCATCAGATTTTACGTTGCATGGTACCTGTATGATTGGTTTGAGAATTTTGTATGTTTTGTTGATCATTTAAAATTTCATATAATTTTAATGAGTTCATAATTAAATGTCACTATTACAAATAGAAAACACTAATTGTTAATAAATGTAAAAATCTAAATATACGTGAAACTAGAAACCATATATAGGTATACTGCTGTTTTACTTTCTTGCCTCCATATCAATATTCCTTTAAAATTTCAAGTTTTTAAAAAAATATTAAAATATTTATACTCAAATATTGGCATCAAATGAAAGATACTTCAAAATAAAAATATTTATTATAATTTAACATGATCGAAATTTTCAGAAAGCTCATTTAAAAAATTTAATACTGTAATATCATTTGAGTTTATAATTATTTTAATCAATCTTAATTGTCTGATTAATTTTACCATGAAAATAAAAATAAAAATCTCTTATAGAAACAAAAATTGAATATTTTCTGTTGGGACTTTCTACGTAACACTATGAAAGATAAATTCTTAACGTAAAAATTTAGTAGGCGACAAACTCTTATCAAAAAAATCATATTTTTTCTTTAAAAAGCATTTTTGCTATCAAAAAACTTTAAAATTTAAATATTTCCTTTGCCAGAAAATTTTCTGAAATTCTATTTTTTTCATTTGCTGTCAAATGATGATGTGAATTTAAAGGACGAAAAATTATGTTCTTAAAAAAAAATGTTTTATTCCTTGATTTATAAATTAAGTTGGGTTTTAGAAAAATTATTTAAATTTAGTTATTAGATAAATAGTTCCAGAGAAAATTGCAAAAATTGAGGTGTCCTCAAATGGGGACAGTGGAAGTTAACCCAGGTAATTTAAACAAGTTTGTTATCTTTCTTATCGTTAAATATTGCTAATACGGAGAATCATTTTGTCTCTTAATCCATTAAATATTAAAGTTTTTTAGAAGATAAACCAAAAAAGTCACTGCGAAAACACAACATTTTTATTGTTAAATTTAAATAACTTTTGAAGTGGTGTTTTGTCTATATATTGCATCGCACAGTGGGGTATTTATAAAACATTTGGAAATAATTCGGGTATTTCTTACAGAGTTGTTCGATTGTAATAAAAATTTGCATAGTTATAAACAAGGTGTTAAGGAATTTAAGCTGTTAGATGGGCCCACAGGCCCATCCGGAGCTGCGTCATGGGGACACAAATGTATCCACCTCGTGTATAAGAGAAATTTTAGGCTATCCAAAGTTATAAATGTAATCCGATTTTCAATATTGTAACATATTATGAACAAAAAAATATGCCAGCATGTATGGTAGGTTAGGTTAGGTTAGGAAGGGTTATGTACCCAAGGGCACAACTCCACTCGGAGACCAATACGGTCCATTGTGAATCCCTTCAGAGAAAAAACGATGAGAAAGAGTAGAAATAGACAGAAAAACATAGCTCGAAAGATAAAAATAAAGAAAGGTAGAAAATATATATTTACTCCCCAGAAACCGGATCCTAACGTCCCCTTACTAGAAACAGCCGTCCTATCTCCCTGACAAATCTCAGCAAATCAACTGGATTGTATCCAGCGACACACCCGAGTTCGTCGTGAAATCTATCTCCTAGCCATTTCTGTCTGAGACCCTGTAACCTAGGACAGTGGCACATTATATGCTCAACCGTCTCCAGTTCCTCAACGTCCTCGCACAGCCTGCAAAAATCCGGTATGTCCCTGTCCCATCTGCTTGTGAAAGCCCTGACAGCACAATGACCGGTCAGGAACCCCGTAAGGGTCCTGAGACCTTCCCTGTCCAGTCCCAGAAGAACCTTGGTTGCCCCTGCGTCCAAAGCGGGCCATAACGCCCTAGACACCCTGCAGTCCATTCTGTTCCTCCATGATTGGTTAACGGTTTCGCGGAATCCCTTCCGTATAACCTCAAAGTAGTAACATAAAGGGGGCTTTACCCCCCCCCCCCGTCTCTTACCGCCAAGTCCAGATTTGAACCCTCCCTCGCAAGTTCGTCCGCCAACTCATTGCCATCCACCTTGCAGTGTCCGGGTACCCAACACAGCCTCACCGTGAATGCATCCATGAGCTCCCTCAGAGCACACCTACACCGTGCGACCAGGCACGAGCGCACCGTGTAGTTTGTCAGTGCTTTGAGTGCCGCCTGACTGTCGACATAGATTGTCACCCTAGATCCCCCAACGATGTGTCCCAGTATCACTTCCGTCGCCCTCCAGATCGCCAGGATCTCCGCTTGGAAGGCACTGCACTCATCTGGGAGTCTGTATGATCTTTTCACGTCAGTGCCAGCAATATAAACACCGGCACCCGTGCCCGTGTCCATTTTGGATCCGTCCGTGAATACTGCCCACCCCTCGAACAGCACATTGGATCCACGCCAGACCTCCCTAATCGGAAAGTCCACCGGAGGTGTTCCACCGAAGTCTAAGGTCAATATCATATGATCCGATATTCCCTCGAGACTACTACCATGATCAAGCAGTCCTACTTCGTACAATATTTTCGTGTGGTCATCTCTCCTAGGTCTTACCAGCGCAGACTCGTAGAGCCTAAATAAGTTCCTAGCAGCCACACTCCTCACATAATGTTCAATTGGGGATAGATGCAGTATGATATCCAACGCTGCCTGTGGAGTACTTCTCCTCGCACCTGTAATACCAAGAGAGGCACTCCTTTGGGCCTTGTTGAGCAACTTCCTACAGCTATCCACTCTCAATGCATCCCACCAGACAGTACATCCATAAGTGAGAATAGGTCTAACTACCGACGTGTAAATCCAGTTTACCATATCCGGTCTTAGTCCCCAATTCTTACCGATGGAGTTTCTGCATGTGTAGTAGGCATTGAGGCCTCTCTTCATCCTTTCCTGAGTATTTCTCTTCCAAGACAATTTGCTGTCTAGGAAGCACCCCAAATACTTAGCACAGTCCGATAGAGGCAACTCGACGCCATCTAACACTGGCCTCCTAAACTCCTCTATTTTATATTTCCTGGTAAAAAGCACCAGTTCAGTCTTATTGGGGTTTACCCCCAGTCCCCTATCTTTCGCCCATGCCGAGAGCTCGCCCAGCCTCACCTGCATAATCTCGCTGATCGTGGGCAAAAATTTCCCCCTGACCAGCAGTACTATCTCATCCGCGTAGGCAACGACTTTCCCTCCCCTGGAGTCAAATGTCCTGAGAATTCCGTTAACCGCTAGCAGCCACAGAAGAGGAGATAAAACTCCCCCCTGAGGCGTCCCTCTGGTAACCCTTCTCCTTACGTTATGATCCCCCAGGCTCGAGTTGATGATCCTGCTGCTAAGCATCCGGACTATCCACTCAACCAGAAAGCCCCTAACACCCAGCCCCACCAGCGAATCCCTAATGGCCTCGATCCTAATGTTGTTGTATGGTATATCTCATTGACTTTCTGAGATGTTCAATTTCGAAAATAATTTTTTTGAATTCTTGCCTTGCCTTAAGCGGGAGTTTTGCAAACTCTGGCCTGAAATAGAAGTCGATTTATTTGAAATTTTTTTGCAAAGTAAAAAGAACTTTATTAATACACTAAAGCAAATCTGCTTGCAAAATCGTAAGTGGTTAAAAAACGGAACCTGGTTAAATTTGGAAACTGCAAAAATCCATATTTTTGTCGTTATTTTATCAACCGACATTCCTCCAGAATTTTGATTATTTAAAAACATACGAAACATTTATACTTTTCATAAATATGACTTAACATAGATGAGATTAAACAAGTAGCCGATATTTCAACAGTTCTCCCATTTCTTACTGGGAACAAACTCGACCTATTTTTTATTTTTTTTATATTAAATTTAAACAATAATTTCTCTGAATTCAGGTCTCGGATTGTAAAATTAAGCCATAAATATCAAAAAGTCTTATAACATTTTGGTACAAGTCCCGCCTGATTCTTGTATAAAATGTTTGGAAATTTTCTAACAGTTTTGGAAATTTTCTAACAGTTTATGAAAAATTTCAAGAAATTCTTTTATCCGAATTTTATTATATTAAAAAAAGTAATTCTTTCATATTATTTGGATTTTCAAAATTCTGATCAGCTTGTAGTCTTATATGATGCAAAAACTTATATGATGAGGAACGGTAATTCCACAAATTTAGCCCGTCATCCAAAAGATTTATTTACTCTATGTGTCCGATTTTAGTAACACTGTGAAACAAAATAAATGAGACCAATGGGAAATAAAAATAGACCGTCAGCAGATCTCTTTTTCGCATAAATTTATTGATTTATTTTATGTATTTCAATATAATAAACTACCCTAATGAAAATGGGATCGTTTTTAAACAGACATATATGATCATAAATGGGTTTGTATATGAAAATACGTTAAAATAAATTCCGAAAATTAGTATCTATGAAATTTATTTTCGAAAATTATTTTTTTTGGAACTTGTTTTTATATGCAAAAAAAAAATTAGTTTTACTTATTTATTAAAACGATTAGAATTAAACATAGACTTATACTTCATAAACAAAAAAGGCAAATATATTTTTTTTATTTAAATTTTTAATTGCATATATTCTTAAATGCAGTGTAATTTTTTTTTGTAGTTTTGCTATTTTCTTCTTTTTCCCAATAATACTATGGCATAAGCGCAATTGATTTTGGTATTTTTTTTTTGTCTTGTCTGTTTATAAATTATAAATATCACTGATTCATTCCAAGGCCCTTTTAAGTATGCAACAGCAAGTTAAAAAAATGCAACAAATACCAGTGTATATATTTTTTTTTTATTACAACTTAAATATCAATCATACGTATGTGGTCCCTTTGTTTTCATAATATGTTTTTCGAAAGTATGCAATAAAAATATATTTATGTACCATTAACACTCGTCGTATACGCAATACTTATTATACGAAATAATAATATATCACTCACTCGTCTGGTGTTGTTTTCTCTTTTGTTCGTAAATTATGAAACATCATCAACAAACATCAACATTCATATTAGGCATGTTTTTTCTTTACCTAACAACGTATACCAGGCAAACGATTTCAGAAATCCGTCCACATTTACTAAAGTTTCGCGACACAAAAAATGTGTATACACGAGGTAATCACATTTGACAACCTGTAAGTAAACCCTGCACTAAACCAGGATGACCAATTTCAGTTTTGATGCGAACCTATAGAATCAGTTGTTTATAAGTTCTATATTTATTACCATTATTTTTTTCAAATACCCCACTGTGTTATGTGAAGCAACATAAAATGATGTCTTTTAATGTTACGTATCGATTTTACAACAATCTATTTTTAAATAAGTAGATCGTGGTCCAAGTTAGTTATGTTTTTATCTATCAAGTTTAACGCCGTGATAATTCAGATGGTAGAGCGGTTGACTGATATTCTGGAGTCCCAGGTTCGAAAAACGGGTGGTCACATTTTAATTAAAAATTAAATTTAACAAACAAAATATTTTTTTTATTAAATTTATTTTTTTGAAAATTTCTTTTTATGCACATTATTTTTTCTTATACTAGTAAGCATATATGTAACCACATATTTTTTTGATGTATCGTAAGGTATTTAGCAATTATATGTCATTATCTTGCGCGACATTACCACATAAAAGTATTGAGATTTGTAATCACATTTGTAATCACATTTGTAATCACATTTGTAAGTACTTGCCATTACCAAATATGTATTTACATAACCATACAAGTGGTAAAGATTATCTACACTAGGCTATCGAAATATCTATGATGGTAAAGCGGCTGACTGACAACCTGAAGTCCCAGTAATGAAATGTTATTAGTTTTTGCGACAGCCCCGTATAAAAGTAATGAGATTTGTAATGAAAATTGTAAGTAAAATATGTAAATTAACATGGTTTGTGTTCGTTGGGTAATCCTTTTTATTTATTTCTTCCCATAAAAAACTTTCATTACCACGTAAGGGGTTATAATGAAACAAAAAAATATCCTAACACATTATAATTCACAGACAGTACTTGTTATTGGTGTTTGACGAAGTCAATCTTGGTTTAAATTAGGCACTTTCATGTTTGGGAAGATTTCAGTTTTTAGAAACACTTTCGTTTTAGCACTTCCAAAAGCCGGTATTTCAGCATTTCTCATAAACACTAACCAAATGTCAAAAAATTATGAAAAATTTTTTTTTCCAAATGGGATTAAGAAATTTTAATAAGATTTTGGTGTATATACTCGATTTATGGTATTTATTTCTATTCCCATGTGTTTTGCTCTTACCAAAGAATACCTGCAAGTAAGAAACCATATTTGGTAGAAATGTGTCCATGTATATTTTTTTTTAATTTTTTCTTCTGGAAAAACTTTCAATTATTCTTCTTATTGCACTTCAAATATGGCAATTAAAATAAATATATTTAATTATAAAAATCGAAATAAAAAACAGTGTTAAATTCAATCTATCTTTGTGAAGTTCATTAACATAATATTATATTTCTGATATTTTGCACAATAAATGAACCACTATTCATTCAATAATTTCATTCATTTATTAATGTTTTTTCTGTAACCAACATCATTATTATTTTTTTATTCATCTGGAATTAATAAGATTTATACTCAGTAAACATACTCGGCTTTTGCTGTTTCTTGTTTAATTTTTTTTTAAATAGCAAAGTTTATCCTTTTCTCCGAAAACATAAAATGAATAATAATAAAAAAAAATTTATATATAAACGGATAAAAACAAAAATCCAAAAGAGAAAGCGAAAAAAGAAACATTCACATAGTCAACGTTTAATTAGTATTCATCATTACTCTTTTGAAAGATATAACCTATGCAAACTAAGTAAATGTACAAAATGCAAATATAAATTACGGATAAGTACACTAAGGATTAGAGTACCCATGAAATATATGAAAATAGTAAAGTTGTTTTTTTACTCGCTCCCCGCGCTTTTTATGATAGGTTGGGTGTAAAAAATAAGATGTGCGAAAAAACTTTTTTTCTATCGCTCAAAGAGGCCATGAGATTTTGACTTTTGACCTCAAAAATTAACTAAAAATGGTTGATATCTTTGTTGTTCTACAAGTTTTTAAATATTCGGGTTTTGTTAAAAAGTGTTATTAGTGGTATTATGCAAAATTAAACAGAAATTATTTTTCTCATACATACTTTTCACCTACATATGAAAAATTGTGCTGTTTTTCGCGGTCAAAATCAAAATTTTGGAATTATTTTTTTTTAACCGTTCTTATTAATTTTCGTTAGACGATATTTTCGTTTGCAATACATCAGCTAATATAGTATTAACTGTAGCTTTAGGAAAAGTTTGGTTTTTTTTTAAATATATCGTCTATTCCATGACAAAATGATTTTTAACCATACTATGGATAAAAAAAAAAAATCTTTTTTTCTATTTTTATTCTCTAGAATGCTATAGAGACATTCCCTATGGGGAATGGGACCGGTTCTGCGTGTGCAACAGAATCGGTCCCTTCGTGCCAGAGACCGGTCCTCTACTAAACCCTACCCTATGTAAACAACTGGCAACTTTAACATTGGCTTGTCATAGGAGGGGGTCATTTGTCCTGTTTAAACCACATAGTGGTATGCCACAGGACTAAGCAAAGGTGAGCATACCAGTCACTTTTAGGACAATTGACTCCTCATTCCCCATAGGGTTTATAGCCTCGGCTTCTGAAAATTCTAAAAAGTAATTTATATTTCGATTTTATTTTAGATGAAGATATAGCCAAGGATCTAACCGAGGACTTTTTAATTTCTATGTTTATCACTCAAAATGGAGACATTTAAAAATTTATAAATTTGGTTCCCCGAAATTGTGTGTAAATGTGTGTAAATACCGCGAAGCATAAACATTTTTTATTACAAAAAAACGGATTTTTTGCAATTTTATTTTTTTTTTTTAAATGCAAAATCGTTATTTTTCTTAATCTACATACCTAAAGTTATTTAAAGACCAAAATCAACATAGTTAACATAGAGCTGTCAATTTTAGTAACTTTAATTTTCAATCTTTCATAACTTGTTTTAATCGGTATCACTTTAAGAACATATTTCAATTTAATAACATATTTCCCATTAGAAAAAAAGTTTGTAATATGGAAAGTGGTTTATCAAAAAGTGTCCATTTAATAGGTAAGTATTTAAAAATCATTTACTTTTGCAAATTTCAATGTTAAATGGTTTATGCTTGTAGGAAAAAAAAACAAGTAAATTCGATGGGCGAGTGCTTTCAAGTAAAAGATATGTACTTTTTGCAAGACGAAAAAAAAATAAACTTTTTGCAAAGACTAAAAATAAATGTTAAAAACAGTACTGATATTGTTACAAGTGAATTAATTTTGATTTATAAAAAATTTCAAATTCCAATTAAACGGAAAGATGGTATTAAAAAATTAATTTTACGAAATTATATTATTATATTATGAAGAAATAACAAGTATTGATAAAAAAAATTTGATGAGCGATCCTTATACTTGGGGAATAAAAGAAAGTTTTATTGCGGTAAAGACAATTATAAAAACCCAATTAGTTGTAAATGACATAGCGGAACATGGAATAGCTCTCATTACGCGGTTTAATGCTGTTTTGACGCACCAGGAAGAGCAGAAGCAGTTTTTCATCCATACAATGGAAAATCATTATAAAAGTGTACCATCAAACAGTTTTTAAAAAAGAAATCCATAGAATATTTAAATCAAACTGTGATGAGTGATATACAAATAGTAATAAGTTAAATAATTATAAAAATCTTAAATAATATATAAAAATAAATTTATATTTACAAAAAAAAAAAAATTTTGAAGTCGAGTCGAGAAAATTGTTTCTTATTTTTATTTAAAGCTTACTTTTTCTCATCTTAAACAAAGTTTTAGCAAAAATTCATTTTAAGTAACAAACATTTAAAACAAATTTGAAATGTTGATGGTCATAAGTGAACACTTTGTTAGTGTCTGTATATCATTCTAGAGAATTAAAATAGAAAAGTGAGCCCCGGTAGGCTAGTCGGTAGCGTGCTGGCTTATCAGTGCGGGGGTCGTGGGTTCAATTCCCACCAGAGGCACTGGTCTGTTTTCGCTACAACGCGCCGAAAGCCATGGTAGCTGGTGCTCGGTTGGGCAACCTGCTGGGATGCAGGATAATCTCAGCGGATTGGGGAAGCGCCAGACTGCAGAGGGTGGCGCGTAGGGGAACTTCCCAAGGAGGAGTTCTCTCCCCTTTGTTGTGGACACTTGTTGTTAACGGACTTCTCGAGGAGCTTAAGTGCGATGCGGCTTCAACGACTGTGTATGCAGACGATGTAGCCGTCATTGTCACTGGCAAATACCTGGATGTCGTCAGTTCTGTGATGGAGACTACACTTGGGATTATTAACAGGTGGGCGACCAAAGTGGGACTGGGCGTAAATCCAGAGAACACGGATTTGGTACTTATCACTCATAAGACCAAGGTGGGCCCGTGGACCACACCTAGGCTAGGGGGAACCAATCTTGTTTTGAAGGACCACTCAAAGTACCTGGGGGTCATATTGGACAGCAAGCTGTCGTGGAAACTCAATGTAGAGGAGAGAGTTAAAAAGACTACAAATGCGCACTATGCATGTAAGCGAATGTTAGGCAAGACTTGGGGTCTATCTCCCAAACTCACGCACTGGGTTTACACGGCAGTGGCTAGGCCAATTTTACTCTATGGAGTACTTGTTTGGCGGAAAGCGTTAGAGAAAATGTCTTATTGTAGGCGGCTTGAGAGCGCGCAGAGACTCGCTGAACTTTGTATAACAGGCGCACTTCGCAGCACGCCTACCGCGGCACTGGATGTAATCCTAAATCTACAACCGATTAATCTAGTGGCAGAGGGCGCCGCCAGGAAATCCGCCGTTCGCCTTTGTGCTACGGGGCGATTTACGACGAGACCTTATGGTCACGGGAAGATCATTGAGGATAGGATCTGTAGCAGTGACTACACCATCCCGAATATTGGCTTCACCACTGGCTTGCGTGTTACCCTGAGTGAATACGGCTGGTTGGCGGGCCTTCGTCCTGACCACAGAACCTTCAACTTCTTCACTGATGGTTCAAAGATGGGGGAGGGGGTCGGGCAGCGGTTTTCTGTCGAGAGCTGGGTATCGATGAGTCATATAAACTTCCCGATTACTGCAGCGTCTTTCAGGCGGAAGTTATGGCGGCCAAAATGGCTGCTGACCTTGCTCTTGTTTCTGAAACGGAGGGCAGTTACGTTAATTTCTTTATTGATAGTCAGGCGGCTATCAAAGCTATCGCCGCCAACTTGACCTACTCTTCGATTGTCCAAGAGTGCAAGAACTCTCTAGGGAAGGAGTGTCCACATCTATTGGGTTCGTGGGCACCGGGGTATTGAAGGGAATGAGGTTGCGGATGAACTGGCTAAACGGGGAGTCCATTTGCCAGTTGAAATGGCATTGGATGTTCGCGTGCCACTTCGGTCTCTGAAAAGGGATGTAGAATCCACGATGATGCGAAGAGCTGATGCGGCTTGGAGAAATACCGAAACATGCAGAGTATCTAAAGTCATGTGGAAATCCTACGATCCCGTAGCGACCGAACTTTTACTGTCCTTATTCAGGAGCGACTGTAGACTTCTGGTGGGGGTTTTAACTGGTCACTGCTGGACGGCAGTTCTTGCCAAGATAGCGGGAAGGCTGCAGAGTGACGAATGTAGATTCTGTGGGGTACCGGGGGACAGAGAGACAGTGGAGCACCTAATGTGCCACTGTCCGGCTCTTGCACGCTCCAGGGCGAAATGTTTAGGGGACCACCTATTCCGAGATCTGGGAGAAATCTCAGAAATCGGAATCTTGAGACTTCTGTCATTTGCTAAGAGGGTGTGGGGAACTCTGGCTACCATCACTGACGACTGACCTAACGTGGGGGTTATCGTTTCTTATCTGGTAACGCTAGGGACCTAATGGTCTATGCGGGGTCTTTGACCGGCCAGCTCAACCTAACCTAACCTAGTGCTCGGTTAGGGTAATAGTATATAATTTGTAAATTTATGATTATTAATTAATAAAAAAAAAAATAAAATTTTTTTTATTTATAGTATGCTTTTTGTCATTTTGTCATGGAATAGACGATATATTTTTAAAAAAACAAACTTTTCCTAAAGCTACAGTTAATACTCTATTAGCTGAAATAGTCTAACGGAAATTAATACGAGCGGTAAAAAAAAAAAAAAATCCAAAATTTTGATTTTGACCGCGAAAAACATCACGATTTATCATATGTAGGTAAAAAGTATGTATGAGAAAAATAATAATAATAATTTTTCTTTTCCATAATAATACTAATAACATTTTTTAACAGAAACCGATTATTTAAAAAGCTGTAGAAAAACAAAGATATTAACAATTTTTAGAGTATTTTTGAGGTCAAACGTCAAAATCTCATTTCCTGTTTGCGCGATAGAAAAAAGTTTTTTCGCAGATCTTATTTTTTTACACCCAATCTATCATAAAAAGCGCGGGGAGCGAGAGAAAGAACAACTTTGCATTTATGGGTACTCTACTAAGGATATTATGCAGATAAAGACGACAGTAATTGTAGTCAAAAATAAATTAAATTCCACTTGAAGAACGGACAACTAACATTTCATTAAATTTACCTAAGATTTGTCATTTGTTTTTTGTTGAAAAAATTACTAACAATTGTAATAAAAATGAACCACATATATTAGTAAAAAATAAACAAAGATTTATTTTTTTATATCAAAAAAATATTAAAAAAAAAACAATTTCAATTAACTTTCAAAGGGTGTTTTTTATACAGGTATAGAATTTTAAGTTGGCAACACTTTTTTAAATGGCGGCCATTTTGTCAGCTGCCAAATGATTTATGTTTAGTTTGTCATTTAAACATGAACAACGCTTCCAAATTGTGCAAATTTATTTTGAAAATCATGGTTCTGTTCGGAATCCGTACGCGCACTACGTCCATTTTACGGTCAACACAATCGTCCATCAGCGCAATTAATTCGATTAACTATGGAACGTTTTCGAACCACGCTTACTCTAAATGATGATATGCATCCACAGAGACGTAGTACAGTGCATAGAGAAGAAGTCATTGCTGCTGTAGAGAGTACACACAGAAAAATATTTAGCTATTTGCCAACTGAAGTTCGGTTAGTACTTCTCAAATTCGGTTATTACGAATTTCGGACAGTTGACAACTTTATATTAGTTTTCACAACAAAGTTCGGTTAATTCAACAGAATTTTAGTTGCAACACCCAAAATATTCAGAAATCTAATGTAAATATCGCTGTACTAACTGAATTTATAAGTTGTTACCATTAATATATACTTTTCAATTCGGTTGGCACTTTATTTCTCTGTGTGTAGCATAGAGAAAGACCCCAATCAGTCTATCCGTCAATGGTGACCGCTATAGAGCCATGATTACTGACTTTTTCGTTCATCAATTGATCAACCATGATGTGTAGGAGCTGTGGTTTCAACAAGATGGCGCTACATGTTACACAGTTTGTGCCACAATTGATTTATTAAAGGCAACGTTTGGTAACCGCATAGATTCACGTTTCGTACCCGTGTATTTTCCTACAAGGTCGTGCGATTTAACGCCGCTGAACTATTTTCTGTGGGGATATGTGAATTCGCTAGTCTACGCCTGATAAGCCCACCACTTGGAAGACAACAATTGGACCTCCAGATTAGACTATGTCCGAGCCAGTAGTAATGCCAGAAGATTATTTTTCGAATAAAGTAAATTTTTTTTTTTTTTTTATTAAATCTTCATTTACATAACCGAGCCCTTAGGGCCTTATATGGCTAATTAAAGCTACTAAACAATAAAACAATAAAAGTGATAATACATATTTTTTATTTTTTATGCAATTTGGAACAAATTTTTTATTTTTCTTTGTCAATAATTTTTTCTCGGCATTTATTATGATTCCGTTTTAATAATTTAAATATTTTAAGTGATCTCATATATTTATATTATTTTATATCTTATTATTATTATTTATTTTATATGCTTTAATTTAGTAGAGAAGTATCAATTTCATGTCAATTTAAAAAATTATCTCTGTTCTATTCCATTTCAAAGTTCTATACCTCTATTAAAAACACCGTTTATCTTTTTCATAACGACCAATGGATGTTTTTTTTTAAATATTTTGTAATTAAAATCAGCTGTTTTAAATATTGTACCAATTCTTACAAATTTTCCGTTTGTTTACTTTTATGTAAATTTGTCATACTCTCTGTAATTTTGTTACTGAGTAATTTTTACAGGACTTTACTGGGAAAGAAATCGAACAGACTTATTATAAGCATTATTGTAAATATTTAAAAGTGAAAAAATTCAAAATGACCTGCTTGGACCGTATCCTTAAAACGAAGTGTTAAATCATTTCCTCAAGGGACATATATAAATATATATATATACATATATATATACATGTATAAATAATTTTAAAATATTAAACATTTGCGTGGAACAACGGAAGTATTAATGCTGTATTTAGTAAAACTGGAAAAATGTTATCAGAGATAGACACTCTAAAAACGACATATTATTTTGGCTTAATTCAAAAAACATACCTTTTGTACCGAAATACGCAAATAAAATATAAACATCGCAAAAGCACGTCCAATTGAAGAGTTTTGGGGTCTTTTGAAATCAAATCAAACCACCCAAAAAGAAATTAGCATATTTTATTATGACTCCTAAAAAATTTCGGTTCTAGCGAAAACATCCTACACCTATTGTTCAAAATTTAATCATATATAAAAAATATTGTAAAATTTTCATTTCATTAAAAAAATTTTAAAAATAGCTTATTGACTCGAAATAATAGGACTTATATATATAATATATAATTTTCAAATATTTTATTTATTATTATTTTTTTATTACTATCTCTCGCAGTTTTTAATAAACTTTGTCAATGTTTTAAAGGAGCAAAAATTAGAGACACGTATTTTTCTAAGCTGCTTAAAGGTTAAAACGTAGGGTTACCAATCAATTGGTTTTGTATGAAAACTTGTCTTTAATTAACGAAAATTATATTTGTTTATACGTAGGGTTAAAGTTCTCAAATTGCCTACATCGTGCACCCATAGTTGCCACATTGAATGCCACAAGAATCTTCGGGAAAAATCGCATGAAAACCTTGATAAAATGCCAGAGTTGATGTTACTAAAAACACATTCTTTTTAATAACAAAAATACTTGAAAGTCTTTGGGAATAATATGAACTCCAGTAAATGTGTCTTCAAAAACCTTACATTTGATATCACATTTGTCTTTAGTTACTTCTATTACACTCAAAAAAATAAGTTAGTACAAAAGTTAGTAAAACGTCTTGTAAATTAGGTATACTATTTTTTAGCAAATTTTTTTGCTAAAATCCTGTTTTCAGCTAAAATTTTTGTTACACTTATTCAGCACTTAACTGTTTTATACTAATGCTTTACTAATATACTAATGTTTTACTAATTAATTTTGCTAAAAAAAATTGGGCTGATAAGAACATTAATAGTGTGGACGACAACCAGATTGAAAGATATACGCAGAATGAAGCAGATGTCGCGGAATGTCAAGATGTAGTAGAGAAGAGGAAAATGATACTAAAAAGTACAACTCTAATAAGACATATAAAAAAATCAACCATGGAAGACTTTTGTATATGTTTTTCATACATAAAACAAAATTGAGGATTAAAACAACTTAAATTTTGCGTTGTCACCAGCTTGTGAAAATAATTTTCTATTAATAAAATAAAAGACAAAAGAAAATATTTAAATTTAATATGTATTTCTATAATAAATGTTAATAGATTAATAATCTAGTGTGGTCAAATTGCAAACAAACATATACAGACATGTAGGCAGAGTAAAGCGAAAGACAAAGACACACATCTTAATATGGTTCCTTTTTCTTATTGCAAAAAAAAGGGTTGTTTTTTCGTTTGTTTTTGTTTATTTTTTCGTTTCGTTTCTATAATTATCTTCGGCAGTTGCGTCATTTAAAAGAAGGAATCATTTAGACTACCATTGATGTAAGTAGTTGAAAGAAAATTTTTGTTATGTTATATATATTTATTTCTATATATTTCCAGATATTAAATTAATTCATGACATCAATGTGGGAAAATTTAAATTTCGTAATTATTGTAAATTATTTTTAAAAGAATCACAAAAATATGTTTTATGATTTTCAGCAAATTTATTAACTAAATTACAATTTTTTTACAATTTTTTTGCGTTTTTTTTCAGTCTTCAAAAATTCAGCAAAAAATTTATTAATTTTTAGCAAGACATTTTTATTTCTAATCTACTAAGTGTTAGCAAAACTTTTGCTGAATCTACTAATTTTGTTGCTAAAAATCAGCTCGCTGATTTTCAGCAAAAGATTTTGCTGACATTTGCAATTTTTTTGCTAGCACCCTTCTGACTAAAATTTTGCTGACTCAGCAAAAATTTTTGCTGACTTTACAAACATTTTTTTTTGAGTGTACTTAGAACGAAATAAACCGAAAAAATAACTTAAAATGGTGTAATTTTTGACCCCGTCTGAACATGAGAAAAAATACAAGTCCCTTAAATTTTTATTCTCCACAATATATCCGAAGTTTATTAAGATCTGCCGTTCCGGGTCGGGATACGTGGGTTTTATAATGTTTTTATGTAGAAAGATAGAATTGTTTAATATTTCTTATATTTGACCAAATTGCTAACAAAAGTTGCAGTAGCTAATTTTTAATTAATAAAAACTAGAGTTTTTTGTACATTTTTTAAAAACTATTTGTCGCACGGATTGTTATCGCTAGAGCCGAACAATTTTAGGAATCATCATAAAACATGAAAATTCTTATTTTCAGGGGGATGTATCAACCACTTCTTTCGAGGCACTCTAAAGTAAAATCTTAGATAAGTTTTAGAAAATTAATACTTTATGTACATATTGTAATGTTGTTCATCACAAATACACAGCTACTTTATAATAATGAACAACAAATTCGCTTACAATACATTTTTATCAATTTATAGATGCTACTGTGAATTGTATCTTTAATAAACACACACATATGCATACCATACATGCATAAATTTTATCAAACTTTCCCACACCGTGTCGTACATAGTTATACCCAACATATTTAACAAAAAGTAGCTCAACTTCCGACACCATACTGTCATGTTTATTATGATGATTGTGATTGTTATTGTTATTAAGATGGTTTCATTGTCACATCCGCTTTTGTGGCGCGCGAACATATTTTTGATATGATTGTATGTGTATTGTTTAAAATACATTCACACAAATTGTGAATGTACATTATGTGGCCTCTTGTAAGCAACATTCACTCGTTTGGTTGTAAATTTTCAACCTTACATACGTAAAATATGTCCCAAATTAAAGTGGACTATTGCTAATTTTATTGTTGGTAGTGAAAACACTTCAAGGTAATACAATCAATAAAATTATATCAAATAATGCAGTTAAATCGTTATACACTGAGAGAATTATCTTCATGATATCAATGATCACTCGGCCATTGAAACTTTTCATCATCAGAACGTCGGGTTCCGATAAGATATTTTGCCAGATCGAAATACATGCATTAGCCTAGCTAAACTGATTAATTCGCTTTATTTTTGAAAATATAAGGAGGTTGAAAGCTCGTTATAAGTTGGAAAAAACTTTATTAGTTTAGTGAAAAATTTCATTACTACTCGTCCAGGAAAATTCTCTCGGTGTACCAGAGTAAACAAATTTATATATTGTCTTATGTTTTTTCATCTTAAAATATATATTAATATGATATTATGTATGCTAGTGTGTATAGCGATACATTATTATATGTTTCTTATATGGTAACATATCTAACGATATATTATTATATATTGACCTTTATAAAATATGCATTAAGCATATGCGCAATATAAGATATCAGAGATATATTGTCATATATAATAATACATTTTCATATATAACATAATATGTTATCATATATGGTAATACATAAGCTATATAATTTAAGATATAATAGTATATACTGTCCAATATAAAATATTTTTTTATTCAAAAGTCCTACTTTTTTTGGGAAGCTTTTAGAACTTGCGTATTTCGGTACATACGGTATGTTTTTTGCATTAAGCCATTCTAACGTCTGTTGAATAATGACAGCTTGCTAAATCTGGCCAAAATAATATGTCGACTTTATAGTGTATTTCTCTGATAAATTTTTCCAGTTTTACTAAACATTTACTAAACATATTTGACACAACAACTACGGTATACTTTTTTAAAATCATAAGGCACGCTGAATCCAAATCTGGTTTCAGAATCACTCTCCGAAACCAGGCGTTCGTGCTAAATAAACGGGCAAAGTGCCGTTTATGATCAAAATGCCCCGATTTTTCACCATCCTGGAAATTTATTTTGTATAATACTTTTAACTATACCTGAACAAACTACTACGTTATGTAAATTTCAAAAGAAATTAATTAGAGTGTATATATCAACCAATTGTGTTGTTTTTTTCTTTTCCGTCTCTTCTTACAAGTTCAGACAACATAAAGCTTTTGAAAGCCAATTAGAATGCTGCACGAATATGAAATTGTTTTTACCATTAAACATTTTTGCTTGAACTTTAAAGACTTCAAATTGTAATTTGAACAATTAAAGTGAAGTTACTTTTTATTTGGTTAGAAAAACGGATTATAAATGCTTTTTCACGTGAAATCCAAACGGCAACATGTTAAGGAATTTTAAAAAATATATAAATGGTTTATTAAAAAAAATCTTTTTGCGATAGGAAAACACAATATTAAATACTATTTTAAAAATTATAATTTCGGAAAACCATGGCCACCCTGGTAACCATTTCATTATAGACCCTTTCTTAAAGGCAAAATCGGGTACCATCGTGGAATAAATTATTTAGTCCCAAACGTAGCCCGATTTTAAATTTTTAATTTGCATTAAAATTGTACAAGAGTAAGCTCAAAAATGAATAAAACACCCAAACAAATCGTTGTTTTTTTTTTTTATAAAAAAAAAAATAGTTGGCAAACATTTAAAGCTGGTAAACCCCTTAACATATATTAAAAAATTTGCAATTTATAAAAAAAAACTTAATTTTTCAGAAACGATACATATTTATCCTTAACATATTTTTAAACTTAAATATAGAAAATAATATATCATAACCAGTCTAATGAGGGAATCCTTTGGGAGGTGAACACCCAGATCTTAATGAAACTTTAATAAGTATGTCATAGCTTTAGCTCTAGATTTCAAAAGTTCTTTATATTTAGATTTATAATCAATTTCATATATGGACTTTTTAATACCTTTTATTATATCTAGTTAATTATCTTTAAGTTAATTTGCAAAACGTTAACTGTGCAAAACGGGTGCAGAGAGTATATTAAACAATACAAATTAACTTATAAATTTAATTAATATTGGTTAAAACAAGGAAATAATGAATTAAAAAAAACTTAAGTTCATATTTTTCAGTTCTTAGTGCATACTTTAAGATTTTTCATGTGGGCGTTGTGATGTAATGGTTAGCGCGTTGGACTGTTACACAGATGGTCCCAGGTTCGATTAATGGTGATGACAACATCAATTTAGAAAAATAATATGTATGAGTTTTCTATCACTTATATGTATCGCTGCGGACACCTTCGGTATTCCCATAGCACTTAACCCCACCGAAGTAAAATAATAAATCAGGGCTATGAAACAAAAAGCTTCAATAAATTCTCCAACTCTACATCAGGTGGCGAGCAACAACTGTTCTAAAACTTATCATCTCGCGCAATTACAGTGTTGCCATGTTTGAAGCCCTTCATCTTTCACCACCTTTCATCTCTCCACTATCCCCTTTCCAAAGAAAGCAACACATTAATCAATAGGAAGAATTTCCTGAGTGTTGCTTCTCTTTAACAAAAAAAAAAAACAAACGATCAATTTTCAGCTTAGTAGTTTATTTTATTCAAAAAAATAAATAGATCAGAAAATTGGATTGCAAAAAGACCGATATCAATGAAATGTTTTTTGGTTTTTACAAAACTGTGTTTAGGCAACTGTGTTTTTGCAAAAATTAAAAAAAAATGTTTTTTTAAGGCGTTATTTGGTTGGGCTTTGAAAGTCTTGGCAAAACTTATTTTTGCTAGCGTTAAAAATTCTTGTAAATCAAACGAAATCAAGACCGTCTGGAAACCCTAATTGTAAGTGATACTTTGTTAGTTGCAAAATGAATAGGAAGTTGAAAATATCATTTTTTGTTTGTTCTTAAAATGTCCCAGTACAAGAAATGCTGATTTAATTAAGGGCGATTAAGAGATTAAACGTTTTCTTCAAAGTCGGTTAACCCTTTCACGTCAATGGGAAACATTTTTCCCAAAATTTAAATTGGTTATTTCACTAACGAATTTTTTATTAATATATATTTTGACATCCAGATGTCGTACAATAGCGATGATTTATTGTTAATAAAAGTAAAAAGTTGGCAATACTTTAACGTGTATAGTTTAATCAAGGAAGGGAAATCCCATTTTTTTACTACCATAAGGTCGTTTTGATTTGGCTCGTTTTGTCGCGGATAAAGTTAAGTTTCGAAGTTTTATAAGTGATAAATATAACGTGGTGAGTAAAGAGAGATGATAAAAAATAATAAAAAATTAATTAGTGGCCAATAGTGCTTCAATTTAGTATACTTAGTCTATGGGAAACATTTTTCCCTATGGACCAGAAGTGAAAATTTACTCTTACTTGTTTTTTGATATTGCGTTTTTTACATGTTCACAATATTAATTTTAAATTTTAGCAATGACAAGCAGAAAGTGTAGGGAATTCCATTTACACGAAAATGAGATATTACAGCTGTTAATGGCGGATAATAGTGATGGGGAAGATGAACTTCACCTAGATAAAGAAGATCAAGACTTCTTAGAAGAAGACATTGAAGAGTCTGCAGATGTGGTTGAAATCGAAAATGCAGTACAAGAAACTGGTCAAAACATAACTGTGAATGCCAGCACAGCAATTCATAAGGAAGAAGAACCTGTTTTCAGATGGACAAGTGGTGGTTATACACCTCACACATATTATGAAAGTAATTATGAGTTTGATCGCGTAAACATCTTTTCTGATAGGCAAGATATGGTGACTCCAATTGAAATTTTTTTGGAAGTTACAAAGCTGAATGATGTGTTGTGTGATGTTATCATTCCGGAAAGTACAAGATATGCGGGGCAAAACGGCAGATCCTTTACTGTTGAAGTAGACGAAATGAAAGCATTTTTAGGAATGAATTTTGTAATGAGTTACAAAGTTTTGCCAAATCTTCGAAGTTACTGGTCTACTGATGAAGATATGGGTGTCCCTTACATCGCTAACATTATGACTAGAACAAGATTTGAGCAAATACGTCAAAATTTGCATTTCTCCAATAATGATTGTGAGTCATCAACTGCAGATAGAGCATATAAAATAAGACCTGTGTTTGATCATTTCAACCGTTGTTTTCAAAATGCTATGAACAACTCGATGAGGCAATCTATTGACGAGCACATGGTAAAATTTAAAGGACACAACGTAATGAAGCAATACATCAAAAACAAGCCTATAAAATGGGGATTCAAAATGTGGTGCAGAGCTGAGTCTTCAACAGGCTACCTTTTTGAATTTGATCTATATACAGGCAAAAAAACAAGTGCAGAAGTAGGTTTGGGCGAATCCGTTGTAATAAGCTTGACTCAAAAGTTGAATGGCCTTGGTTGCGAAATTTATTTTGATAATTTCTTCAATTCCCCATCTTACAATATAAACTAATGGCGCAAAATTTAAAAGCTTGCGGTACTGTTCGCACAAACAGAAAAAATATACCCAAAAATTTGCCATTGGATAAAACAATGCGACGTGGTGATATTTATTCCGTAAATTTTCAAGGAATCTCTTTCGTGAAATGGATGGACACAAGGTCAGTTCACATGCTATCCAATTTTATATCACCAGAACAAACAACTTTCGTAAAGAGAAGACAATCAGGATCAGCTCAGAAAGTAAACATAATTTGTCCCGAAATGATCGCAAACTATAATAAATATATGGGCGGTGTCGATCTCATGGACCAGCGTAAGGTTTGTTATGAGGTGGATCGCAAAGCAAAAATAAAATACTATTTACGTTTGTTTTTTGACGTTATGGACATTGCAATGAATAACGCTTATGTAGTATATATAAAATTGCATAAACAAAAACGAGTTGAGGGATCTCTTTTGACCAGTTTGGAGTATCGGCAGGTAGTGGCACGAAATTTGATAAGTGATTTTACATCAAGGCAGAGGGTAAGACCTGCTCAAAGGGAAGGCGCGAAGGCTAAGGTTAACACAAAACGTGACTTACCAGCGCACAATATGCAAAAGGCGGACAAAATGAAGAGATGTGTAAACTGCGCAAGGAACCGTGTAGAAAATAGAACGCATAACATTTGTGCTATGTGCAACGTCCATCTCTGCTTTACAAGCAAAAGGAATTGCTTTGCAGAATACCATAATTAGTTTTGTATTTTTAAACCTATTTTCACATTGAATTTTTTAGTTGTAAAATCATTCATAAGAACTCAATAAACTGAAGTATTTTTTCCCCTTTATCGTCCATTGGGAAAAATGTTTCCCAAAAAATTCCAAAAAATCTAACCACGAGATTTATATTTCTTTGCAATTTTAGTTTATTTTGTATAAAAATCAATTAAAATAATCCATTGGATATTAAAAAATAACCCTGGTGCCCTTATGGACGTGAAAGGGTTAAACGAAAGCCGGTTTCTCAAAAAGTCGGTGTTTTGGATCCACTACGCTTTACTCATTATTTTATTACAAATATAATGTATTTTTGTCGAATAATTTTTTTTTAATTATTAATATTTAAAAACTTATTATTTAAAAACTTCTAACCACATATTTTTTTAATGGCTTTCAAGCATACACATTACTAATTATTTTGATGACCAAATGTTTTTCTTTTAAATTTTAAAAAATGAAAACCAAAAGTTTATTTTCTATCATTTATCACAAATTATGATGTGAGCGAGATTACTTTTTAAACAAAAAACCGTACAATGTTTATTTTTTAATTAAAAATGTCTTCATTCGCTAATTTAATGCAGACTTCATTTAATGAGAGGTCCTCATATGTCTCATTTCGCGTCGCCGTCTTCAGAATATCAATGTAGAAGTGGTAGAAGATTTACCTAAATTATAATTTTTGAAAATTAAGTTTACCCATATTGTTTTATTTACTTGATGAGAAAAACAAATTTTAAAAATTAAACTAGTTCCAATCAAAAATAAAACTTTTTTAAATAATAAACATTGTGATAACCACTTACTTTTTTGTAATGTAGCGTACAAATGCAGTGTACAAATTTGTTCCTTACAGAAACGCCATCGTCGAACAAAAATAATGAGTTTTGAAGCCGAATCATATGCGGTTGACCCACATAAAGGGTGATTTTTTAAGAGAATCTTTATTTGAGTCGATAGAACGATCTATATAATTCAAAGTTAAAGATGATTTCATGTTAATGTTCGCTAAAAATCACCCTTTACTGCTTATTATTTAGATACTGGCAATAAAAGACCATTACTGAGATTTTGCTGGGTATTTTTAAAAAAAGATCATGGATATAGGCCTGTAATTTTGTTGATAATGATCCGATTTTCAATTTCTTATTAGATTTGGAAAAAAGAAACTGAGATCTTTCGAATGATATATAATTTATCTAAGAAAACTTGAGAAATTTGGGTGTTATTGTCCAGCAAACACAAATTTTGTAGATTTTTCAAAAAATTTTCAACTTTGGTGAATTATTTTATTAAGAAACTATAATACTATTGAATTTATTTAAAAAGTACGTTTACTAACGATTACAACGCATATTTGGGGTTAAAAAGAGATAAATAATTGACTGAGTTATTAAACTTTTCATGAAAATAAACTTTTAAACATTTTCTACAAATTTTATTTATGGTTATTTAACTCAAAAGTGTTTGCTTGACCGTTTTTTTTTAAATCAGCATCATCAGTTTCTCGTTTAAGTGACCAGTAATATTCTGAAATCATTTTTATCTTATTTTTTCCTTCAAAGCGTTTTACATTAGTTGCCATTTCCTGGTGAAAATGTTCGCCTTGTTCATCACTGAACTGGCCCAGGTTATCTGGGAAAAAGTCCAAATGTGAATGCAGAAAATTAATTTTTATGGACATGTTGCAGCCCATTTCATCATACGCACTTAAAAACTCATTGACAACTGTGACATAGTCGTCGCTTTTGTGATTTCCAAGGAAATTATCGCATAGCGCAACAAAACTCTTCCATGCACGTCTTTCAACGGAACTTAGCTTGTTAATGAAATCTGCATCTCTCATAATTTTTCGAATTTGAGGTCCAATAAAAATACCTAAAAGTTATCCAAACAGATAAAAGCGATGAAAAACGTACTAGATATTTAAACCAATTAATTAGTACCTCCTTTTATTTTGGCTTCACTTAGTTTTGGGAACACCGCTTAGAGATGACAAAAAGCGTCGACGTTTACATCTAAATTTTTTACAAGTTGTTTCATGTATCCCAGTTTAAGATGCAGTGGGGGCAGAATAAGGTCCTCAGCTTTAACTAATTGGTCATTTAAAATGTTTTTCCTGCCTATTCTATGTGACTCGCGAGATGGCCATACTTTGCGATCATAACGATTCGGTGCACGACTATCCCATTCACAAAGATAGCACGGATACTTTGTGTAACCACCTTGCATACCAAATAAAATTGTCAAAACCTTTAAGTCAGCGACGACTTTCCATTTATGGGTGGTATATCTAACAAACATTAGTCTACTTTTCATCAGTTCGAAAGTTTCTTTTGTATTAGTCGCATATGCGATTGGAACTGAAGGTAATTGATTTTGGTTATGCAATAAAACAGTTTTTAAGCCTAGATATTACATTACAAATCTTAAATTAATAAAAAAAAATCATGCATTTTTATAAGAAAACTTACTTTTACATCAACCATCAATGAAAAGTCGCCATTCATCTGCATTATAATTGTGATTTAATGCCGAAAATAGTTTTGGTACATCAACGCAATAAACGAGATCACTGTCATTGGAACTAGTCTTAAAACTTTCTTGAAGTAACCAAGTCCGGTCACTTTTTGTACCAGATGTTATAACGAAATCTTTTTCCACCAAATTCCACTGCTTTAATCGCGACCCGAGGACTTCAGATTGCCGCTTTGACAAGTGTTTTTAGGATAACATTGATTTGCAACTTCATAGAAGGTGCATAAAAACAACACCAAAAACATTGTGCCGGCGTTTTGGTAAAAAATTTGTTTTCATGAAATGTTAAATAACTCAGTCAATTGCTGATCTATTTTTAAACCCAAATATGCGTTGTAATCGTAAATAAATGTACTTTTTGAATAAATTCAATAGTATTATAGTTTCTTAATAAAATAATGTATAAAAACGGGTTTTTCTATTTCATTCAATTTTGTACCATTGTGTAATGTAAATAAAAAAAAAAACAGAGATATTTCAGAAACTGCAAATGAGAAAAAAATATCAAAATTTACACAGCCCCGTTTTTGGCCTACTTCTACGAAATGTTTTTTTTTTTTAACTAAGTCAGCCATATTTGGAATTTAGTTCTCTCGGATGTAGATTATATGTAATTTACATTCCACAAACTCATCATAATCACCCACACACCCAACCACTCACTCATTCATTTTTCACAAAAACATTTGTGTATAATTTATTCTATACATTCACATCTAGGATGTACGTTTCATTGTTTCACATTTGTCACTCACAGCCAGATACAAGATTTAAGTCAGCATGGACTTTATTTTGGGTTTTTACTTTTATCACCTTGAATGTTTTTTGTTATTATTATTGTTGCATTTAAATATGTAAATTATTTTGTTTTATTGTTTCACTCTCTATGATCGCCTTTATCTTTTCTTGTAAATATATTTAATATATGTTTGTCCTTTTTGAAAAGGATTTTTGTGTAAAAAAAAAAGTTTAAATATTTTGATTAAGTATTTACAAGCACTACCACAAAGCTCTATATGTTTGTGAATAGATTATGTTTTGGAAATTGTCTTTTTATAAATTATCCAGTATGTTTATTTTTAAGATAATTGGACTCAAGCCGAGCTAATTGCAAAACTCAATTATTTTCAAGTTGCTATGGTGAGCAAAAATGTTTACTAATTTTTTTCATAACCCAGCAAAAAATAGTGCTTACCCAGAAGCAGTTCTGCAAGGCCTTATTTATTCACCGAGCATTTCATGAAGGGCTTCAAGAATGTATATTTTCAGAAGGTGAAAAGCGCTTCTTTCATATGATCTAAGAAGCAATCAATTCGATTGATACCTTATTGCTTCAATGTATGCATTCATCGCTGCTTCTTTGTATGTATTCTTCACTGCTTCATTGAATGCATTATTTACTGCTTAAAACGAATGCATTTAGGAAAGCACAGCAAATTGCCTTCCTTTATTGCTTTGTTGTAAGTGCTATTTTGGATGCTTACAAAAAAAAAATAAATGCTTACCAAATCGAGGTTATTTTTTGCTGGGAATTGATAACATAATGACATAATGTAAAAAATACACAAATAATGTAGCGTAACAACGACATCTGCTGGTTTTGATAACCAAAATAATATTTTTAGAGTTTAATAAATTCAGCAATAAAAATTAGTTAAAAATATAGTATTATATCAAGTCAAAATAGCAAAACTAACTAAAATTCTGTTGTATTAACCGTTATCTGTAGTGATAACGAATATTTCGTTTGTACCTACCGATTTCTGTGGTATAAACCGAATTTCAGTTGGCAAATGACGAAATTTGTGTGTAATATCATATGTATGCCAAATATCATTTGTCTAGGTCATTGGGGACTTTTGAAGCACGCAGACAAACAATAATAAAACATGACGATACATTTAGTAATTAAACAAAAATTTTTGTGCTGTTGAAAATATATTTTTCTCGCCATTTAGCCCACGGACTGAAATTAGGAGTAAAATATGTACTCCAGATTCGTAGCTCATCAGGTGGATTCCACAAAATTTTTTAAAACGCTATTCGCCAAGTTTTTTCGCCCAAAAACCGAAAAAGAAAAATCGGTCTCAACTTTCAAAGCCATCAGGAGTTTTATATACACACAGACTAACAACAGAATATCATAGAGATATTTTTTCAGCTGTCTGTGTCATCAGTGGGCTTCAGAGAACTCTGGAAAGAATAACACATCGGCAAAAAATAGGAAATTATATATATATATATATATATATGGGTATCTACTGACACGAAGAAATGTTTTACCAAAACATTAGCTACATTTCATAAAAATTATTTGGTAATTTTGTGACGCCTTTACCAATAATTGATTGGCAAGTCATGAAGTTAATAAAAATGCTTATGGGTAAAACAAGACAGCCCGTATTTTTAGTACTCACTATTGACATTAAGTATTATTAAATAATGTAAAGCCTGAACCTCCACGAAGACACAAGAATTTTCTGAAGTTTATTAAAATTTGGCAGTTTTACTTTTTCTTAACTTGTAATGGAAGTAATGGAAATAAGCAGTCAAAATACATAAAATAGCCATGCAATGATTAAACAAAGCTATTTTTGATATAGAAACAGTTTTATAAAAAACTGAATTCAAAATGATTGCCAAATCTTACTTTGTTTTCGTAGTTTAAAAATTAAATTTTTTAATTAGGAAATCGATATAAGTTGCAACTGTGATGTATCATACAAATGAATCAAGTCCAATCACAATACAAAACGGATTGCTGAATCTTTGTATTTGAAATATAAATTTATGTTTGGCATCAAAATTTCTTGAAAAATAAAAAAAAATATATAATTTTGGTTCTGGCCGCTGTTACTATTGTGCTAAGGTAAGAAATTTAGCAAATTTTGTTAAAACAATAACGTAAAATTGCAAATAAAAAATTTAACCGGTAAATCGACCTCTTTTAACCGATCATTCGGGTCAAATAATTATTTGAGTTTTCAATTATTTGCGATTATTCGAGCAATCGGTTCATCGATTAACCGAATTGGAAACAATATTATTTCTTTAATAAGAAAACATGCTAATTGATCTTTGAACTCAGTATAGAAGATATGCTCAAAATTCGAAGTGGGAACGTCTAATTTCGTCAAAATGTATTCTCGTTAAGTGTGTATTTTGCCAATAAAACATAGTTTTTAGTAATATACCCTAAATTTCTGCCTGGCATGGACAGGTTTTCCAACTAGTAAAAAATAATTTATATTTCTCATATACTATTTTTGTAAAAATTTTAAAAAACCAGGGTTTTGAAATACAGCTGTTTGAACAACAGTAACTTTAAAATGAAAACTCAATGACTCTCGTAACGTACGCCGCACTGTGGCGCCTTCAAAAATTTGACAGACGAATTTGATAAAATGAATAATTACATCTGATAGAGAACTTCTCGCTGATTAAGAATCCAAAAAAGTTTTTGAAATCGGATAAAAATTATGAATTCTAGAGTCAATCAAAGTTGACAATTTTTCGAACTTACAAAAAATGTTTAAATAAAAAAAAAAAATATCATCTTTTCAATTGAATTTCAGGCAAACTATGCAACCGATCATTAATTTTTTGGTGTCGGATGAAAGGTATGTTGATTCGAATGAGACGATGTAAAAAAAGGGTTATTCGGTCCAATACTTTTTTTTCAGGCGCAAAAAGACCCAAACGCATTATATTTGGGTCTTTTTTCACACTTAATAGAATAGAAGAAAAAAAGTGACGGTTTGTGACGGGAACTATTAAACAGAGGTTGTTAAGTATTTAATACTCTAACTTATTTTCTTGAAATTGGGTGCCCGTACTTGCCCGTGTACATGAAAAAACAATAAAACTGTAACAACTTTTACTACAAAAAGATATATTTTCAAAATATTCAAACAGATTTTGGGCAGCACTGAGATCCACTCTAATTGTATACCAAACTTAGTAGATGTATTGGTCTTTAATTTATTATTTAGTTTTTTATGCTTTTTCATTCACTTACAACGCCCCCTAGCGGAAAAAAATTTCGGAAAAGTTACCACTTTGATGAGCTCTATCTCCTGAACGAATTAAGATATTTTAGAAGTTTAAATTTGGGATTTTATATAAAAAAAATGTAAAACATATGAATTGCAAAAAAAATACTTAAGTACAAGTATATGTGTCATGTTGGGATTTTTAAGAATTTTTTAAACGGACAAAGGTTTTTGTACAAAAAAATTATCTAAATTTATTTTTAGTAAGTTTTTAATTTAAAAAGTATTAAATTTTTGAACCATAGTGAATGAGCTGTTAAAATTGAACCTACAGCTAATTATAAAGAAATGAAATTAAAGCAATGAGTATTTCATCCTGCACTTAACTGAACTTTGCAAAAAAAAAAACAAAAATAAAAAATATTGTAGTAGGCATCGGCAAGCACACACATTTTTTAAAGTCTCAATATCTAGCCAGTGACAATCAAATTGAAAAAAGTGTGTGGAAAAAAAATTAAAAAATGTTAAACAAAAAACTAGTGATAAAATTAAAATCAAATAAAAAAAATTCATGTAAGAGGAAATAAATTAAAATAAAATACATTTAATAAAGAGAACAAAGCAAAAACAATAAAATATTGTGAAAAGTTTAACATTATTAATATATAAATTCTAAATTATTTATCCATAAATAAGCACAATGTCTTTACAAAATTTAAAATTGTTTGAGTTATTTAGAAGCTCGGAAGAAGGTTTAAGTGCATTTAATTTGGCTGTTATAAAAGAATTAAAAGTTTTATCAGAATATGAAGAAAGCGATGGTATTAAATCCAAACTTCACAGCACTTATATGTTTCTTAAAGCAAAATGGAAAGCCTCCAGCCGTACAATGGTGCCGCAGTGGGGCTTTTACAATGCGGGTGCGGTTTTCTTGAAGCTAAACGAGATAAAATTCAAGTGCGTTTTAAACATTAAATATGTCCTGATAATTTCAACAGTTATGATTTTTGCAACGAAAAACTCAAAACGATGCACTATGCCGGCCATACCGGTTAATTATTCTTAAGCTAAAGGGATTATCTTTCAAATACTTTATAAATTTTAATAATATCTTTATTACTTTAAAAGTTATAATGATTACAACGAAAAACGTCAAAATACAACACTGTGCACAGTGCCGCGGATGGCATATCACCTTGCGGGTCTTGTATTTTAAAGCTAGGGGAGTCTTCTTTCAAAGGTTTTTTAAATTTTTAAAATATCTTTATTACTTTAAAAGTTATACTGTTTTCGTAAAGCTTCAAACGTCACACAGTACGTTTTTTTATATCGACAGAAGGTCACACAATTAGATTCATTTAGACTCATATTTCATTAGCATTACTACAATAGAACTTTTCACAATTGAGGAACGTGAACAACCTTTTCACTAGGGAGGCTTGGATCGCCGTTGTGGTGTAATGGTAAGCGCGTTGGACTTTTACACAGAAGGTCCCGGGTTCGATCCCCGGTGCCGGCAACATCAAAATAATATGTATGAGTTTTTTCTATCCCTCATACGTATCGCAATGTCCACCTTCGGTGTTCCCATAGCAATTAACCCCACCGAAGTAAAATAATGAATCAGGGCTATGAACCAAAAAGCTTCAATAAGTTCGCCAACTCTCCATCAGGTGGCGAGCAACAACTGTTCTAAGACTTATCAAGTCGCGCAATTCCAGTGTTGCCATGTCTGAAGCCCTTCATCTTTCCCCACCTTTCATCTCTATACTATCCCTTTCCAAAGAAAGCAACACACTAAATATAGGAAGTATTTCCTGAGTGTTGCCTCTCTTTAAAAAAAAAAAAAAAAAAAAAAAAGTTATGATTTTTGCAACGAAAAAGGTCAAAAGGCGCCACTGTGCGCCTTTAAAAACGTATGGGCAATTTTGTTAAACTTCTTTTGTGAAACTTTTGTTTTTTCAATTTTTTTTCATTAAAATATTTTTTTTTTTGTGAAGGTTTTTTATTCTGACAACGTGTGAGTTAAATAGAAGATATTTACGATTAACATTAAATGGCACGAAGAATGTTAATGAATACCGTAGTGGGTCAGAAAATGCATTCCATTCATGCTAGTGTCTAATAACTTTTTCTGTGTTTTTTCTAATAGTCAAAGTAAATTATCATATATAAATTATAATTTTTCTGTTAATTTAGAGAAAAATTTGTCATGATCTCAAACCGAACAAATAAAATCTCACACATTTTCTATTTTTTTTCATATTTTAAAACGCGATATTTCCACAACCGTAAGATATTTTCGCACAACGGTGACATATTTATGACTCTTTCTTTAAATACCAAAGGTGGTTAATTGGATATTTTTGTATGCTTTTACATGGAATGAGTCCTCTAAATTTGAAGAAACTTTTAGTTATATTAAAACTTTAATGAAAATCGATCTGCTAAAATCAGACAATTTTTGTACTAAATAAATAGTAAATTATTTTTTATTTATACTTTATATTATAAAAATGTTGAAATTAAATAAAAGGCTAAAAATCCAGAAATTATTAAATAGTTTTGCTAATTATACTAATTTTGGTTAAAAAACTCAGCAAAATATCATCCACGAAAATTAATAAATAAAAACTAATTTATAAATACTAGAGTTCGTCACAAAAATTTGATTTTGGGATATCATCACATATTTTTACGGTTTTTGCATAAATACAAAATGGCGTTGTTGCTTTTTTAAATTTCAACTCACATCGGGAAGAATAATAATCTACTCAGATCCAGCAAAAAGTTTTGTTGATTTCAACAAGTAGATCTTAATTTGCATGGAACTGAGTGTCAGAATTTTTCTTAATTTACTATTGTTTTACTAAAATCCAGATTACTGATGTTCAGCAAAACACTTTTGCAGATATTAGCAGTATAGTTTTTCTGCAAGGATCGTCCCAGCAAAAATTCTGCTGGATCAACTAACATTCTTCGTTAACTTTACGGACTTTCTTTTTTGAGTGTACCTTGAACCTTTATGAATCCATATATGAAAATTTTTAGCCGGGTAATTAAAAAGTATAAATAAAAATAAACAAAAATATATTTTTCTATAGTTAAGTAATAATTTGGGTATTGTATTATATCATTTTTTATTTTTGTATTACTCAGCGAAACAAAATAAATACAATATAGAGGTATAAGGTTACAATGACGTAGAATATTAAATCTAAATTGCAAACAGATTTTTTATTAAACTCATAGTATGACTAAAAAGAAATAAATATGACCTACTTCAAAAATGTTCGCCACCTGTTTAAACCGACATTAGATGCCTCTTATTTCTCAAGGTTTAATGAATTGAGAGGAACGACGGACATGCCGACACTCATAATAATTCATGCGTAAAATTACGAAAAAATTTCAAAATAACCAAATGTTTTGTAAAATAAATGAAAATTTGTACATCTTACGAACTTATTTGTAATTTTGACAATAATTTCTTATTTTTATGCATGGATTAGATATGTAGATTGACAATACTTGAAAGCTATGACGTGCAAAGTTTTACGTTGAATCGTCTTCACCGAAAAACTAAAAAAAAATACTTTTTTTTTTTTTTTTTAATTTTAATGTTTTATTTCAATATTTCATTTAACAAATTTTAAATTTTTGCCTCAGCGCCAATTATGGCTTTATAGAGGCTAAAAAAAAAAAAAAAAAAAATCACAAGAGTTTTTTTTTTTGTTAGTTTTATTTTCTTGCTCGTAGTTTTTAACTTTCAGGTACAAAACAATTCAAAATGGATTTACACGCCTTGGGAGATACATTCTCTGAAAAATTAATTTCCATATCGCTGATTGGTAAAAAGTTGTATGGTTATTTACAAGTGTAATCAAAATGTTTTGATTTTTAAACTTTCGCAGTTCTTTTCATAACGTTTTTGCTCCGTTTAATGGCATTGGGTTTTGAGAATAGTATTTGAAAAATGTTGTAGTTATATGGGGCGTTTCATCTCAAGTGACTCAACTTTTGAAACAGATATCTTCCGATCGAATGTAATAAATGTCGTCTAAGATCACTCTAATACTGCAAAGGCTCTCAATAATTCTAAGTTATATTTTAGTATATAAGCTGTAAATATTTTAGTTGT
The DNA here is from genome assembly GCA_021234595.1 of Delia radicum. Taxonomy (NCBI): domain Eukaryota; kingdom Metazoa; phylum Arthropoda; class Insecta; order Diptera; family Anthomyiidae; genus Delia; species Delia radicum. The sequence continues at coordinate 141,894,665 of CM037852.1, forward strand.
AAGGCCCAGACTTAACTTAGATTTAAAAGAGTAAACAATACTCTGACATAAAGAAAAAAAATAAAAGAATACACCAAAAGAATTCCACAGTGTTTTTATTTTTGTGATTCCAAGATTCATCGTAACTTAGACTGGAATATCCACAATATGTTAACTTAAGGAATAAAATCACTTTTTTTCTATAGAAAAACTATTTTTTTTATTATTTATTTGTAATAATAATTAAATTAATATATAATAATAGTAATAAAAATAAAAAGATAAATAATCTAATAAAATTTAATCTTTATCAAACAGTACATAAAATAAAATATTTTAATGTGGCTAATAACAAAAAATTTTTAAAATGTCGATTTTTAAAGTATTTAATATTATTTCCTGAAAATAAGTAGCCCTAAACCCAACTAAATATCATTAAACCGGCAAAAGATTTATGTTTTCCAAAATAATCGCATTTTTTTTTTATGTCCGAATATATGACAAAAAAAAAATTTTAAGTGTATTTTTTTTATTTTTGGTGGTAAATTATATACTTTAAAATGTTATAAATGCAATGAGATCTATAAATTTATGTAGCTTTCATGTAATCTAAGCAAAAATTGTAATTTTAATATTTTTAATTTGCTTTAAACTTAAGACAGCCATAATTTTTGCGCCGTTAAAGATAAATGATTAACCAGAATACATTTAAAGTCATACAAACAAAATTTTTTTTTTTAAATATTTTACCTCAAGGTGTCGTAAATTTTTAAAGATCCCCATAACCAAAGTATATATGTTAGGGTGTCCCTTAAAAATTGATTTGTCATTACACCCCCGAGTTTTATTACAAATGATTGCTAATAGACGTAATAATTTTCTCTACCACGCCTTTCACAATTAAAATTAAAAATAAAAATTGCATATTAATTATAGTATTAATTGCAATTGTCTGAAAAAGACGTTAAAATTCAAACTCAAACAAAAGTCAAGCTTTGCTCTCTGGCAATTCTTCCCCAAACTACGTAAGCGCCATCTATCGAATATACAAAGAATATATCATAGATATGGCATCACTTACAACATATGGGAAAACAGTGGACATTAGAGTGAGGTAAGTTTCTAAAAATAGAACTGTTGTGTTGTTGGAGTTGTACTTCAGAGATTATGTATGCAAGAACAAAAACACCGTGTATTGAATAAAACTAGTTTTAATCACAACAAAACTCGACCTGACGATAGACCAGTGGGCTAAAGCGCTCTGTCTAACGTGTAGTGCGAGTGCATGTGGCATTAGAAATCAGTTTATCTATACCACGGTCAGTGATTGCACAGAAAATTTCATATAGACGAAATCGAACATATAAAAAACATAACAAATATTACATTATTCAAAAAAACAGGGTGACTGACGAAGGTTCAATACCAGAAACTGCGCAGTCTGATTCAGAAAAATTGAAAATTTACAATGTAGTTATGATTTTTAGAAAATACACTCATTCTTCTCTACCACGCCTTTCACAAATTTTTGTTTTATTTCTTTTTTTTGGCCGCATGAAAGCCGAAAATGGCACATTTTGGAAAAAATGTATAGTATTTATTATTAAAAATTCTGAGTTTCGACAAAAATTACTTATTTCATTTATTCATTTAATATACTCAACATTATTGAGATATGGATTTCTGACTTCATCTTATATCATTAACCCACTTTAGCCAGGAAACCAAAATGACCCACAAACGTAATAAAAATGCAAAAACGTCTCTTATTTAAATAAATTTTAATTATTTTTTAATATGCCTAATTTTTTTGTTAAACAAAAAAAAAACGAATGATCTTGAACTTGAATAATCTTGCTTACATCATAATTTATGATAAAAGATTTTAATTTTTTTAAATTTAAAAGTAAAACATTTGAAAATTGCAGAGTACGGAAAAACTGACTTAAGGCCCTAATGCTATAGCCAGAAAGTGTTGTTGTTTATTTAATAAACAATAACAACACAGTGTATTATGACCAAAAATTCTAGCCTGTACACTAGGGTAATAACTTTTTTCATTTTTTGCAAATATCAAATCTCCCCAGACAAAATCGTGTAGGGCATGGACAAATATGAAGAACTGCGTTTTTAGTTTTTCGCTATCGTTAAAAAAGGTTACGCACCAAACGCGTTAAAGTTTTGAATCAAAGTTTAAAAAAAAAACTTTTTTTGATGCCTCAACGTCTGACCATCACATCTATATAATTAAGGCATGCTGATTTCAATAGTAAAGTCCGTTTTCGAGTCAATGGAACAGTTTTCTTCCAAATTTGCTTTTAATATATCTATTTTCTTGCAGTTTTTTATATAAAAATAAATCTGTTTTCACATATTAATATATTAAAGGCATTTTAGAAATCGCTGTCGGTGCGTAAGGTTTTTTTTACCAAATTGAACTGAAACAGTTTTTTTATCTTTAATACAATATTTGCCATTAGAAAACCCCTGGGGAGCATGTTGTCCAAAAAAAGTTATCACCCTACTGTACACGAACAATGTTTATTAGTTAAAAATGTTTTATTTGTGATTTAATTTAGTTCAATTCTTCCAATTTTCTTTTTAACTTCTCATCGGATATTTAAAACAATACGGGTAAAGCGCTGATCCTTTTCATTCAAAATTTGGGTAAAAATCTTCTACCCCTTCTACATTGGTCCTCTGAATATTTTAAGTGATGCGAAATGAAATATGTAAGGTCTTGTCAGTAGATAAATCTGCTTTAGATTAGCGAATGAAGAAATTTTTAAATTAATAAATAAACATTGCACGATTATTTGTTTAAAAAAAAAACAAATGATCTTGAACTTGAATAATCTTGCTCGTATCATTTTTTTGATAAAAGATGGAAAAACAAACATTTAATTTTTTTTTAATTTAAAAGTAAAACATTTAATAATTCTTTTATATAACTTGATTCTTATGGCGTTAATTTTGAGATTTTAGTCAAAAAGACCAACAGAGGAAATTTACAGAATAACATATTTAATAATTTTCGAAAAAAATATTACTTAGATTTAATAAGACTATATTTATATTTACTTGTACTCAAAATCCTTTAACCCTTTGTGCCCGGGGGCAATAGACTTTAGAAAGTCTCTTTTAGCTCTAAGATATTGAGTCGACTTTAGGAAGTATCGCTTAGAAAAGGCTCCTAGAACGTCTCATAAGTTATTTATTTATAAACAGTTAAATTTGTAAAGAAAGATTCAATTAGTTTTTGATACAACGAACAAATATATACGAACGAAGTGTGTACTAGTATTTTGGTATTTCTACAATCTCCCATATATACGAGTAACACAAAATTCTAAAAGTTTTAATTTATGATCTATAGCCGAAAATGTCCAAGGAATTATTCTACAAGCTGATGTATTTGAATTTAAAATACTTCGCTTAGTTTTTTTATATAGCCCAAGTACCAGGTCTCGGTAGGTACATTCCCCCTATCATTAATTTTTTATAGTTTTTGCTCTTGTACTATGAAAACTGGATAAATCAATACTCAAGCGTTCCAGCCTACTTCGTGACATTAATTGTCACTTTTATGATCATAAAATAAGATATTAATGATTTTCCAAATTAGAACACTAGGAATAGATAATGTATGGGCGTAAAATAAAATTTGTTTAAAAGGTCTTAAAAATAAGACTGCAACAGTTTCGTCCCATTCAAGGACTAGTCAGTGGTTATTTTTATGTCAATTGATCAAAGTATTTAATATTGTTTAATATTGTTTAATTGCTCTAATTGAAAACATTTTTTTCTTTTCCTATTTCACACGAAATTTGAGCAATAATTATGTAAATTTCATAATAACCCAGCAAAATAAAGTGGAAGTAGTGCTTTAAGAACGTCTTTAACTTGACTTCCAAAGCATTAGCATACGCACATTTTTCACTTAAATAGAAGTTATTGTTAACAACTGCCAAAAATGGTAAATTAAAATTATTTTCAACAGCATTTGCATCACCATAAAAACTAATTGGTATCTAAATTAATAACATCATAAGAAGTACTTTTTTATAAGTTCATATATATATTTTTTTTTTTATGGAGGTTGAGGTGGTAAGTGCTTGGATTTGCAATCAGAAGGTTGCGAGTTCAATTGCGGGCCGGGGAGATAATTTTTTTTTTAATTCTAATTAATTTTTTTTTTAGTATTTTTTATTTAATTTAGTTTTTTTGAGTATTTAAAGAGAATTAAGTAATTTAAAAACTACCAAATAATTAACATCTTGACTTTAATCATAAAGAATTAAATTAAATTAAATTAAATTAGAAAATTGTTATCCAGAGTGGACAAATAAGTATTTGATAAAAATCTATTTTTTGTCTTTGCGATGGAACTTTTTGTAAAACTTATTTAAAAATATAAAAAAACGTTAGGTTTTATATTTTTTTAATGTTATGTTGATACGAAAACGCAAAGATGTATTTCACTGCTAAAAATTAGTTTTATCAAACTTTTCATATTTGTTTCACGATATACTTTTCAGTTGTGCCTCAATTGAAACGTGTGCAATATTCAAAAAAAATTAGGTAAAAAAATTTAATTTTGGCTTCAAAAATCTAGTTGAGTTTTTAATTCTATTGTTTCGGATCGAAAAAAAATTATCAAAACCAAAAAATATTGAAGCCAAATTTTGAAAGCTAGTTTATTAATAATAATAATTAATTAGTAAATTAATTAATTAAAATCTTTTACTTAATTTAAATATATCACTTTAATTTAACTATAGAGGTTTTACCGACCTCTTTCTTCAAATCTTTAGAAAAAAATACGGGAAACATTAAAAGATCTTACGTTCCAAGGCACAATCGTTTCATTGCAGGTCACTTTTTCCGATCTGTAGTTGAACTACTTCTCCAATATTTTTTTTTCATTGTCATTATCTTATTAAAGACACTTCTCGTCAAATTAATTATTAAAAAATATTTTAAAATTTGCAATGAATTCAAAATTGTTAAATGAGCATTTTTATTATTTCTTAATATTTTTTTTTTAATCTCATCAAAACTTAAAAATATTTTAAAAATAATTTATATCTCAGTGATACGAAATCAAATAATAAAAATATTTTAAAAATCATTATTTTATCTTTTTTATTATATATTTGTGTAGCATATTTTTCTTGTTTTCATAAAAATATATCAATATTTTCAACTTAAGTTCGTTTTAAGTTTGTTGTACTGCATAAGTAGCTTTGGTGCAAATGGTAGCGCGGTCTACTTTAATACAGCAGATCGTAACTCAGATTCGTGCGTTCAATACTCGCTGGCACCAAAAGATATTTAAAGATACATAACTAAAGGATGCTGCACATTTTTATTAAATAAAAATGTTAATATATATTTGAAAAAGACCTTCCATGAACTGTTGAAAAATAGCATCCATGCACTGTTTAAAATGCCATTAAAGAAGTTATATATTCACTCAATCCGCCCAATGACACGACAATGTTAAAATCATTAATGATTCACCTAAATTTGCACCACATCCGACTCAGTAGAGGTGGTGTTTTTACTACTTCTTCCTCAGCTATTATTTTGCTGGGAATGAAAGACATTTCAAATACCTATCTAACAAATTTTGTTTCACGCCCATACATTGGAACTTGAAAAATTCTGAGCTTTTTTAATTTAAGAACATCAAACTGATCCTTAAGAGTAGCCCCGAATTCATGTGTAGTGAATTAACCGGTTTTGTGAAAACATTACACAAAGAAAGTAAAAACTTATGTTTCATAACCTCATTTTTGAATAAAATACATATCAGCATTCCCGTACCCATTTAAAAAATCTGAAAAAATTCCAATTGCACATTCTCTATAAAAATTCTTATTATGCATTCTATACAGACATGGCGGCGTCAATTAAATTTCACAATCATTCACTAGTGAAATTTGTCATATAAATAATAATTTCAGACCTACGCGCACACTTGTGGGCTTAAACGCTTCCTTAAAAAATTTTTAATTTTTTCAGCAACAGACATGGGACATAAAACTTATATTTGTGTATTTAATTACAGGCCAATAACTTATTTACGTCTAATAACATGTAATTACGTGCTACCAATCCCCATGTCTGGTACTAAAAAGTTTAGAAATTTTCTAAGAAAGTGTTTAAGCCCAAAAGTGTGAGAGTAGTGAATGATAGTGAAATGTAATTGAAGCCGCCCATGTCTGTATATGTTATTGACAAATGTCACAAGTAAATGATTGTGAAATGTTATTGACGCCGCCCATGTCTGATTCTAAAGGGTGTTTTTTTTATAGAGGTCTAGAACTTTGAAATGGAATAAAACCAAGATATTTTTTTTAAATTGTGACATGTTGCGCCGTCTTGTTGAAACCACAGCTCCTGCATATCATGGATGTTCAATTGATGAACGAATAAGTCAGTAATCATGGCTCTATAGCGGTCACCGTTGTCTGTTCTGACCAGCATAGTTTTTAAAGAATTACGAACCAATGATTTCACCAGCCCATAAAGCACAGCAACCGCACAGTTTTTCTGGATGTAACGGTGTCTCAACGTACACTTGAGGATAATCATTACTCCAAATACGGCAGTTTTGTTTATTGAAGTATCCATTTAACCAAAAGTGAGCTAAACAAAGTTCGTGCGCGATACGTAGAACCATGATTTTCAAAATAAATTTGCACAATTTGAAAGCTTTGTTCAGGCGTCAGTCTTTTCATGTTGAAATGCCAAACCAAACTTAACCAAAATCACTTGACAGCTGTCAAAATGGCCTCCAGTTAAAAATTTTTTTTCAACTTAAAGTTCTAAACCTGTATAAAAAACACCTTTATAAGCATTCTTATTCCGCTTTAAGAGTTGCAAAAAAAAAAATTAAATAGTTTTCGGTTAAACACTCTTATTACCATGTTTGCAAATTTTGAAATGTTAAGAAAAATTTTTAAAAACCGAAAACTTTGCACGCTGGTTAATGCTATCCGATTTTTCTAAAACTCACACCATCTAACTGCTAGACCTAGTTCTACAATAATAAAGGGTGGTCAAATTGTAAGGGCCGATGTTGAATGTGAACCACACCTAAACTCCAAGTTTTTTTCCGAATTTTATTTGACATTTCATGGAGAGATACACAATCCAACAACGTGTTAAAGTTATCCAGACTTATTATGAAAATGGGCGTTCAAATCAAAATGCATATCGTGCACTTCGTGATTTTTTTGGTCAATTTGATCGTCCAAATGTGCGTACAATCGCAAAAATTGTGGAAAAATTCGAGCAAACCGGGTCTGTAGAAGATGTGAGAACACCAGTGCATGCTCGTACAGCTCGTACTGCAGAAAATATTGCTGCTGTTCGCGATAGTGTGGCTGAAGAGCCGTCCACCTCAACTCGTCGTCGTGCCCAACAATTGCACCTCTTACGCTCGTCGTTGATGAACATTATGCATAAAGACTTGCATTTACACGCTTACAAGGTGCAATTGGCTCAAGAACTAAAGCCTCTTGACCATTCCAAACGTCGTGAATGGGCAGAATGGTGGCAAGAAATGGCAACAGTGGATGATCAATTTTCGAAGAAAATCATCTTCAGTGATGAGGCACATTTTCACCTCAGTGGATTCGTCAATAAACAGAATTGCCGCTTTTGGGCGAATGAGAATCCAAGAGTGATTGTCGAAAAACCAATGCACCCACAAAGAGTGACTGTTTGGTGCGGTTTATGGGCTGGCGGCATCATCGGGTCGTATTTTTTCCAAAATGAGGCCGGTCAGGCAGTTACTGTGAATGGTGTTCGCTATCGTGAGATGATAACGAACTTTTTATGGCCCGAATTGGAAGATATGGATGTGGACCATATGTGGTTTCAGCAGGACGGTGCCACTTGCCACACAGCTAACGAAACAGTGGCTCTTTTGCGCAACAAATTCAATGGCCGTGTTATCTCATGTAATGGCGATGTCAATTGGCCGCCAAGATCATGTGATTTGACACCGTTGGACTTTTTTCTTTGGGGTTATTTGAAAGAAAAGGTGTACGTCGATAAGCCAGCAACAATTCAAGAGCTAAAGGATGAGATAATTCGGCACATTAACGGCATAGAACCTCCATTATGCCTCAGCGTCATCGAAAATTTGGACCATCGGATGGAGGTGTGCCGCCGTGGTCGCGGCACCCATTTGGCCGATATTTTGTTCCATACAAAATTGAGTAATACCAATATATCATAATAAAATAAAATTACAATAATTTCCTAAATAGTTTGTGTTTTATTCAAAATCAACATCGTCCCTTGAAATTTAACCACCCTTTACAATTATTGATAAAAGTTAAAAGTTGAAACAAAATGTCGGTTATGCAAACTATGTATTGTTGCACTAAACCATTTTCTAATATGTCAATATTAACGTAGAGAGTGATTGGTGTCTTCTGTATTTCACTGTTTTGATTGTAATACACGACCAAAAGTTTGAAAACGCTAGTGATAACAAGAGGAATGAAGAGAACACTGAAATACGAAAAGGAAAAGAGGAAGTAATAGATAATGCATTTCCTATTGAGTGTAAATAACTCAAGATGTGGGAATTAACATCTATAAAATATATAGGATGCTCAAGAAGAATAAAATTTGTGCTAGACAACAGGTTAATCAAGAAAATAAAAATTGTGGAAACTAAAAGCCTCTATGAAATACAGGTGAGATGTAGCGATAATCCATATTATTTGGATAATATATTGAGAAACTCCTATCAAACCTACAGAAATTGATTTACAAAAGTTATACACTCAAAAGAAGTAATAACAAATATAATCTGATGACCCATAAAATTATGAAAGAAAAAGTAAATGAAATTCAAATAAAAGACGTTAAATTCTTCTATAGCGATCCTCAGAGAATAGAAAATGATGAACAAAAGCAAAAATTTATAAAATTATAAAATTATATCACGATACACTATGCGCAGGACAGTGAACTGAACTTTTGACTGAAGCTTTCCTTGGAAAATGCTAGAAATCTCATAGAAACAGTTAAAGAAAGAATATATTGAATTCATTTAGCAAAGAAAATAGTTTAGAGTTAGGTATACGAAATTTTCCATTTTGTAAAAGTAGACAGCAGAAGAAAAAATGAGCCATCATACCAAGGCCCATATGAAATCATTGATATCGAAAATTGAAATTTAACTATAAGAATTTATAATAAAGAAAACGCTATACATCAGAATTTCTTTAAAAAAAAGTATCAAAAAAAAAACATAATTAAATGTTGTCCTAAACGGAAGTAATAATTCTGATATCATATCCCCAGCAAAAAAAAAAAAAAACATCAAAAGAATACATAAAGAATCAATACATTGCAATGATTTTAATTTCGATGTTATGAAAATTTGGATGGGAATCTATGAATTTTATATGGGCTTGTCATAGGGTGGAAGTTCTCTTTTGTGATTCTTATTCACTGAATCTTCGGCAATGTTTAGGGTTTTATAAAAGTTCAATTCTGTAAATATTTCCAAGGGAATTCTCTTAGGAGACAATCCCGATAGCGCTGAAATTTACATTCTTAACTTTTAAGAAAGCATTTTTCACCTAATTTGTGACAACGTTGTCTTTAAAGCAGAGCCAATATGGATATCAAAACTTATTTTTTTGCTGAGTATTTTAACGTTGGGTCCAAAAATTTTAATTTCTCACATTTTTGATACGAAAAAAAATATGTATATAGTATTTTTTCAACTCTTCTTTATCCTCTAAATTTGTGATTAAGCCAAGTTGTATAGACTAGATTTGCAAAGATAAAATTATATTCAAAATTACATCTTTGGAAGTTGTAAAAAAAAATTCTTTCGAAGCAGGAAATCAGGAATGAATTTGGAGTCACTGAAAAATTGATTATTTAAGAATACCTTCCATATTTTTTGCTGGGATGGGATAAGAATTTGGATAATTAAAAGGTATACAAAAAAGAAACCATAAAATATTGTTTTATAGCTAAGTAGTAATTTGGATATTGTATTACATAAACAAATATTTTTTTTTTGTATTTATAAATACAAAAGGTATAGGGTAACAATGACGAATAAATTTAAATATAAACTACAAACCGAAATTTTAGTAATTTTGTATTAAACTCATAGTATGATTTAAAAGAAATATATGTATCTACCAAAAAATATATACTTATATATCAAATTACTGTACTTAAACATGCACTTTACAACAACATTATAATCATAAAATTTGTATAAAAAAACAAAAGTGTATGATGTTTTACAGGGTGGTGGGGGTGTAGTATATGCATTAGGGCGGGTCGATTTAAAAATCGCTCAACGTACAAGAAAAATCATATTCTAGGGATCAAAATAAGAAACTTTGCCGAAGGAACCATACCTCTAATCTTGGAAAGACTCCTCCTATTTTCTGAAATATCTCTACTCTCTTTCAACTTAAATTTTAACCGCTTAACGGTCACCTAGAATGATATTTTATGCATTTATCTGCTAGCGCGTCTCTCGGAAAAGAAGTAGCTCAAATAATCTTGGAGAGATTCCTCCTACTTTCTTAAATATCAAAGTGGGCTTTTTGAAATTTGAACCTACGGGTCAAAAGTCGAGACATCAGAATTCGTTTTAGAGGTATGGTTCCTTCGGCAAAGTTTCTTATTTTGATCCCTAAAATACGATTTTCCTTGTACGTTGAGCGATTTTTTTTGCCTCCCTACAAATCGAAACGCCCTAATATGCATAATCTCCCGTATGGGCTAATGTGAACATTAGGATCGGCCGATTTGTAAGGACAAAAATTTGTCGATATTGTGCCATCGATTTTTCGATAGCTTTTGGCATGAGGAAAAAAAGTTCCACTACGACATATTAAAAATAATTTTTTTCGAGGCGCACAAATTTTTTTTTTTGACTTTTTCTCAACTTTTATTTTTAAAGTTTTCTTTAGTAGGTAATACAAAAAAATCGGATGATTTCATTTTTTTTTTTAATATTACCTTTCCAAGGTGACATCCAATATATACAAATATACATTGCCACTTTCAATACAATGCAACATATGAGTGCGTAAGAGTAGAAATACGACTGAGAGAATCATATATCTAGAACCGCATCAAGAAAAGAGTAATATTGATCGACCCACCCTAGTGAACATACATGTATGCAATGTACTTCGTTGCACTATATCATTTTCTAATTTGTCAATGGTAACGTTGAGTATCCTCGGTGTCTTTTGTATTTCATTTTTTGGATTGTAATACACGACACTCTCAATTTATATTTGAGTTATATCCGATTAATTAATTATGGGTTGAACTCCATATTATTTCCAACACATGCAGTGATCTATTACATTACAACAAGAGAGTAATTTAGTATGGTGAGCGACGCGTGCCTCAAAGTGTAAAGTGAAATTAATTGTAATTTATTTAACAGACTTTAGAAAGTCCCTTTTATCATTAAGATATTGAGTAGAATTTCGAAAGTCTCTCTTAGAAAAGGCTCCTGAAACGTCTCATAAGTTATTTATTTGTAAGCAGTTAAATTTGTAAATAAATATTCAATTAGTTTTTGATACAACGATCAAGTGTGTACTAGTATTTTGGTGTTTTTTAACAACCTCCCATATATACGATTAACACAAAATTCTAAAAGTTTTAATTTAGCCTCGTGTTAAACTTTTCCTGGCACAATTTGAAACAGCGTTTTAAATCCAGATAGAAGATACCCAGCCAACAAGTTGTTTTTAACAATTTGATAAATAGCATTTTGGTATATTTATTTACTTTAATGCGGTTCAAAACATAGTAAAAAAAATCAATGTAACAAGTTTTAATAGAACACAAAATATTGAATAAGTCTAATCAGTAGATATAACTACGGTAGATATACAAAATAATTTAATTTTCTTCTGAATGTTTTTCGATATGTAAAAAAACTAGCGTTAGCGAAGTATCGGCTAGCTAGTCTGTCATAAATTATACACTTCAGAAATATTATTATTTGCAAATAGTTGAAATAAATAGTTCACACACATGACTGGATACTTTTGTGATTTTCATTAAATTGCATTGCTTTGGCCGCAGAAACATTAAGTGGTCCTGAATAGGTTAAATTAAAAGGAAAATTACTAAACAATTGTATATAATTATAAAACATTTTTTATGTAATTTTTAAAATTGAAATGAATTTATATTGTAATTCAATATAAATGCATCGATAACCAAAGTTATACAAATAAATTATTTTGTTTAATCAACTCAATATCATTGCAACATTATAAAAGTTAAGTTGTTACAACAAAAACCTTAAAAGTAATGAGATTGTTACAATTTTTTGTAACATTTTTGTTAATACCGAAAATGAATTGTAACCAAATACTTGAAAATTTGAATGAAGACTATCGCATTGCATTATATGAAAATATTTTAGAAAACATCTTTCATAATGCATTGGCTCCAAAAAACTTAACACTTATGATAAGTACCGATTTTAGACTTTGTACTAGTAACCATATCCTATGTATGGCATTGAATCGAGTCCTACACAAGGAAGGTGCCGGAATCCCAATAATACTGGACTCTAATGTTTATAGTGATTTGCATAACTATGTCGATGTTAAATTTTATATAGCAACAGACGATTTAGACATTGGGTAAGTAATTTAAATTTAACATTGAAAAAATATTTTTACTATTTAAAAAGTAAAACTTACAGAAATCTTCAGCAAACTGCATTGGGTAACGTTCAAAACTTAAATATCAAATTTATTATTATAATAATACCAAAATCAAGTTACTCCGCAAATATGGACATGATGAAACTTATTTTTGAAAAATTTTTTAAATACAATATCGTAGATGTTGTGTTTATAATAAGAATGGATAAAAATATTCACTTGTTTACTTATATGCCATATCAAAAAGAGAATTGTGCCTCTACCAGTCCTATATTATTGAAAACATTAACTGGCACCAATGATCCTGTTGCGTTTGATGAACTTTTTCCCAGTAAAATTAAAAATATGAATCAGTGTCCTTTAACAGTGGTTACTAGGCATACACCACCTTTTGTTTCACTTGAAGAGAATGCTAAGGGAATTATAAAATTTAAAGGTTTGGAGAGTTATCTCATAAAATTATTGGCAAAACAAATGCAGTTTTCTATAAATGTGGAAAAGATTGAAACCGATGAAAACTCAGAAGTGTTAATTCATTCAAATGGTACAATAACTGGAGCATATGAAAAGGTTAGTATTTTGCTTGCTATTTTATTAAATTTTATCAGTTTTTTTTCTTATTTCTAGTTATACAATCATTTGGCAAATATTTCAATTGGCTCTGTTTGTCATTTGTATAAAAACCGTTATTTCTCCGTTTCTAAACCATATTTTCATATGAAATATTTTATCGTTTTAAAGTCCACTAAAAATTACAGCCCATATGAAATATTATTTTGTCCATTTGATTGGAAAACTTGGTTACTTTTTGCGATTATTTTAATAATTAAATTCTTCACACATCTTAAATTCTGTCAAAGGTTTTTTAAAATATTTTCAAAAACATTCCGCTTTGTACCAAAGATATTGTGGTTAAAATTCTGTTTGATCTTAATAATTTCCTATGAATCTTCAACTTATATGTTTGTTCAAAACTCGCCCATGAAACCATTGCCCTTAACTTATGAAGAATTATTAAATTTAAATTACAAATTTATAACTGACGAAACATCATATGAAATTCTTAGTCACATTCCTAATTTTACAGAGAATACAGAAAAATTATCAAAAACTCCTTTAGAGATATTACAAGAATTTCAACTGTATCCTCCAAATGTTGGGTTGGTTACTTCAAGTGGTTTTCTAACATATTTCCTTAGGAAAAACGGCAAACTAGATTATAAAGAGTGGTATCTTTTATATGAACCCCTACGCTCTTACATGTCGTGTATGTATTATCCAAAAGGATCTTATTTGGTAGATACTGTAAACTCGATTATTTCGTTAATGCGCTCTAGTGGCGTATTGGCTAAAATTCGTTCATATGGCTTTGATTCAAAATATTTACCAGATAACACTCTGTATTTAAGGCGGAAAATGTTTCAAGGTATTTCAAACACAGAAAATATGGCATTTTTACGTTGGGTTTGTTTTTATATGTTTCTAATGCAATTTATAGCCATTGGATTATTTGCCGTGGAATATTTAAGTCTAAGAGTAAAGTGGTTAAAAGAAATATTGAATGTATTTTACTAAATGTTCAACAATATCAGAAAAAGTTGATGCATCGGGGCTGCGACCTATCATTTTTAAAAGATTTTCGGAAGCAGATCACAAATATTGCCTTAGAATTTTTAAGTTAGATTTAGTTAAAGAAATATTTTAAAAACAGTTTTTAAAGTAAATTAATTTTTTTTTTATAAACCTTTTGAAAAAATGTACCAAATTGATAACAAAACGCCTTTTTTACAACATTCAACTACACTAAAAAAAAAAGTTTGTTAAGTCAGCAAAAAATTTTGCTGCGTCAGCAGAATTTTAGTCAGGACGGTGCTGGCAGAAAAATTGATAAAGTCAGCAACAAAATTATTAGATTCAGCAAAAGTTTTTTTAACACTTAGTGGATTAGAAATTAAAAAACACCTGCTAAAAATTAGTAAAATTTTAGCTGAATATTAATAGACTGAAAAAAACTAAAAATTTGTAGAAAAATTATACTTTAGTTAATTTATTTCCTGAAAATCATAAAACATATTTTTGTGATTCTTTTAAAAATAATTTACATTAAGTTACAAAATATAAAAATATTCATACTCTCATATTGATGACATCAATTAATGTAATATCTGCAAATATCTGCAAATATATAGAAATAATTATATACTCGTATAACATAAACAATATTATCTTTCAACTACATCAATGGTTGTCCAAATAATGCTATTTTTTAAAGGATCGCAAATGCCACAAATATACAGCCCTTTTTTGCAATATGAAAAAGGGAATATAAAAATATACATAAGACATGTATTTTTGTCTTTCGCTTTAGTCTGTCTACTAGTTGTATATTTGTTCACAATTTGACTACACTAGATTATTAATCTCTATAAATATTTAGTTTACAAATACACATTTAATGTTTATTAAATTTAAATATTTTATTTTGTCTTTCATTTAATTAAAAGAAAATTGCTTTCACAAGCCGATGACAAAGCAAAAGTTAGGTTGTTTTAATCCACAATTTTGTTATATGTATAAAAACAGATACAAAAATCTTCCATGGTTGATCTCTTACTAGATTTGTACTTTTTAGTATCATTTTCCTCGTCCCCACTGCATATTGACATGCCGCGACATCTAATTCTTTTTGCACATATCTTTCAATTTGGTTGCCGTTCACACTATTGATGTGCTATTCAGCATAATTTTTTTTAGCAAAATAAATTAGTAAAACATTAGTTCAAAACAGTTTAAAGCTGAATAATTATAACTAAATTTTAAGTTGAAAATAAATTTTCACAAAAAATTTGGCGTTTTACTAACTCTTCTACTAAATTAATTTTTTGAGTGTAGAATAAACTATGATTTTGTATTTAATATACTACACTATTCGAAAGGTGCGATAATTTCCCCAACACCCAGAAAATTAAGCGATTAGAATTCGGTACGAATTATGAACACTCAGCTGCTTCACTACAAATTTCATTCCAATAATATAAATTTCTAGCTTATTACAACTTGCCAATAGCTAAAGTGTGGATGTTACCTGACAGATTATTAGTTTTTCGTTATTATAAGTATACTTTAAGCTAAAAGTGACCGATAAGCTAAAGGGAAGATATTGTTGCCTTTAACTTTTAACGAAAGGTTTATGTGTTAAAAGTTGCCACATTTTCTGCTCTATAAAGAAGAAGAAGAAAATAACCGAATTTCACAACCGAATTTCACAAATTATTGTTTGTTTGTAAACAAATAAATAAAAGTACGTTGCTACTACATATTTTTATAAACCAATTCATAATCCAATAATCGGTTTTTAGTTTGGTGCTGTAACATTATCAAAATATTAATTTTATTTTATTGGAAAGTTGTAATAACGAAAAACATTATAGCTCACTTTATTCTTCACTTTAGCTAAAGTTACCGTTTACTAACATTTACTTTAAAGGCAAGTTGTAATAATGGCCCTCAGACAGTTAAACTATTCTTGAAAATAATATTTTTGCTGTTTTACTAAATGCAAGTCACAGTTCCAAACAATCGGCAAAATCAACCAATAATAACTAATAAGTAATATTGAAACAAAAATTTAAGTGTGTCGTAAATATTACATATGATGAATTTCATATCAAAATCTATAAAAAGGCACATTTTGAATCCGATCGTCTCATATATTGATGAAATTTTGCACAAAGCTAGCTACATTTGCATTGCATTTTCGAAAAAATGTGGGCATGGCAAGGTACCGAAATATTTGAAAAATTACGGTAATAAGTACTTTCAAGCAGCTATTACTACGGAATGGCTTAACCGATTTCAAAGATATTGGTGCCATTAGAAAGGTATATGAGTCAGCTATCGAAAAATTAGACTGTAAAAATTTTCTATTACCCTGAAATTTTTTTTGTGCAAAAATGGAACTTTAAACTGGAAAAACACTTCAAAGGCCAAGTGTTTTTTTTTTTTTAAATTTTTTAGAAACGTCTATTTAATATATATATCATCTCTAAAAACTAAATTGTCGTTTTTTTTTCTTTTTTTTTAAATTTTTTTAAGTAAATGCATCTCTTGTTAACTTCCTTATATTTTGATATCATTGTGTGACAAAAAAGAATAAAGTAGCTATACTTTGAAAGTTATACAGATTTTTTTGTAATTCTAATAGATTAGAACAAAAATCGTATTATCAAATTTTTCAGACACCCCCAAAATATGGACTTACCCTTGGTAAATTTTTGTTTTTATTTTTTTGAGATTTAATATATAATTTTGCGCAGCTCATACTGCTGACTTTCGGACTATTTGCTAACTTTTAGTAAAGTTCCATGTATAGGTATAAAAGAATGGAAGCTTTGAGTCATTGTAATAGTTTTAGCATTTTTATGTCTTTTGTTTTGTTATAGCCTTCAGCGTCTGCATAAGCAACTTTTATGGAGGACTTATAAGTTTGTTAAGCAAAATGATAAAGGTCTTTCGCCGTTTGAATTTGTTTTTTATTTGCAATGCTATAATTCCGAGCGCCTCTTTTTAATGTCCCACCTATACCATCACATGAAGACTTTACATGGCTGGTTACGTAAAAGTGCCATTTAGTTTTTTTTCACTTACGAATCGGGACTTGCGCTTAGCTTTGAAATGATGTGGCACCACCTTATTGATGTGTTTTACAAAATCGTCAACAAATGTGTCTGTAGGAGAGGAAATGGCGCTCGGAATTATAGTACTGCAAATAAAAACCAAATTCAAACGCCGCAAGACCTTTATTATTGCGCTTAACAAACTTATAAGTCCTCCATAGAAGTTGCTTATGCAGACGCTGACGATTATAACAAAACAAAAGAAGAGCTATTTTCAAGGTATAAAAATGCTAAAACTATTACAGGAACTCAAAGCTTCCATTCTTTTATACCTTTAGATCAGTGTTTCTCAACCTTTTTTGGGCCGTGCCTCATTTTTTTCTGTATAATAGAGAGTACCTTAAATAAAAAACACACCTAACAATTTGTTTATTTCAATGGATGTATGTACATATATTTTTATTATGAAGATAGAATTAATAATAAATACTCTCAATATTAATGAGATCCTTGAGCTTGTTGCAGGCAGCAAATGGTTTTTAAATCAGATTCTAATTTTGTTAATTTTAATCGTAAGTCTCCGTGATTTGTGATTTCCATACGATTTATTTTTTTTAACAACAAATCACTAATGACACTAAATCCGGCTTCTACTAAATATGACGATGGAAATGGTATATAAGTAAGTATATAAAATTATGATTTTTTTTATTCTGCAGAATTTTATTTTTATATATTAAAAAAAAACATGAAAAATTAAAATAACAAAAATTAGCCCATTGCCCCCCAGTGGGGCGACCGCCCCACGATAAGAAACACTGCTTTAGATAAAACTTCACTAAAAGTTAGCAAATATTCCGAAAGTCAACAGTATGAGCTGCGCCAAATTATATATTAAATCTAAAAAAATTAAAATAAAAAAAAACTTACCAAGGTAAGTCCATATTTTGGGGGTGTCTGAAAAATTTGATAATACGATTCTTGTTCTAATCTATTAGAATTACAAAAAAATCTGTATAACTTTCAAAGTACAGATACTATATTGTTTTTTGTCACACAATTATATCAAAATATAAGGAAGTTAACAAGAGATGCATTTACTTAAAAAATTAAAAAAAAAGAAAAAAAACCCCATTTTAGTTTTTAGATGTGTTATATATATTGAATAGACCTTTCTAAAAAAAATCTTTTTGGAAAAAAAACTTGGCCTTTGAAGTGTTTTCCTAGTTTAAAGATTTATTTTTGCCAAAAAAAATGTTCGATGTAATATAAAGTTTTTACGGTGTATGTTTTCGAAAGCTGATTTAAATACCTTTCTAATGGTACCAAGATCGGTTTAGCGATTCCGCAGTAATCACAGCTTGAAAGTACACATTATAGTCATTTTTCAAAAATGTCGATACCTTGCCACGCCCACATATTTTCAAAAATGCAATTTCTTAAAATGAGGTAGTGTTTGTACAGGTAAAATGTAGCTGTGTGCAAAATTTCATCAAAATCTGAGAGGGTCCGGTTCAATGAATATCGGTTTTGATATGAAATTCATCATATATGAATTTCAGTATTTCCTTTTGTTTAAATGTCAGTTCAAAAATGTATATTTTTTTTCAATTCATATTAATTGTTTCCCCAAAAAAAAAGAAATCTTGCAGTCAAAAAAGGAAAAATGCAAAATATGGAATAATCTACATGTAAGTTACATTAATCGTATTTTAGCTTTTTATTACTACAATTTTTTTTCTATATTCAGCATCAATAATGAAGTAGTTTCCAAATGAAAAATCTTTCAGAATACGCCTTGTGATTCATTAGTTCCAACCAGGAATTAATGTAATGTAGAACATTTTATTAATTTTAAAAATTTGGTTATCACAACTGGAAATATAAAGTTTTATTACTCAATCTTTCAATTACGACAATCAATAAAGCATAAAATATGAAGATAGTTCTCGTAACCGCCACAATTTGATTGGCAACGAATGCTGTGACCACAACTGAGACGATTTTCTAAGTGTACGCAGGTATATAAATTTAAAATTGATCAATTTTGACGATTTCGTTTATAAAAAATCTACAACGGACAGAAGTATGAAAATTTTAATTTGTACCTTTAGAAAACATCACTGGTTACTTTATATATGAAAGTACTCGAGTATTTTCTTTTTTACTTTAAGTGAAAATTGCTTAAAACTACGAAAATTGATACATCAGCAAAACTTTCTATTACCCGGTAATAAGTTTGGGAGTAAGAAATTAAGGCATGACCTCTCTGGTACCAAGTTACAAAACACATTTTTTTTATAGAGGTGTAGAACTTTCAAATGCAATAAAACAAAAATGAATTTTTTAAATTGACATGAAATTTACTTTATTCGAAAGATAATCTTCTGGTATTATAATTAAAATATGTCTTCCTGAGGTCCAATTTTCGATGACTTGTTCCAACATTTGTGGCCGTATATTGGCAAAAATGCAGCAAATGTTGTCCTCCAAGTGATCAATCGTTTCGGGCTTATTGGCGTAGACTAGCGACTTCACATATCCCCACAGAAATTATTCCAGCGGAGTTAAGTTAAACGATCTTGGAGGATAATTCACGGGTCCGATATGTAAAAATATGCGGTTACCAAACGTTTCCTTCAATAAATCAATTGTGGCACGAGCTGTGTGACATGTTGCGCTGTCTTGTTGAAACCACAGCTCCTGCACATCATGGTTGTTCAACTGATGAACGAAGAAGTCAGTAATCTTGGCTATATAGCGGGCACTATTGAGGGATAGACTGATTGGGGTCTTCCTCTACGCTACGCTCTAGAGCAGCAATGACTTCTTCTGTACGCACTGTACGACGTCTATGGGTATCAATATTCTCATTTAGAGTAAACGTGGCGCGAAAACGTTCCATAGTTAATCGAATGAATTATTCTGATGGACGATTATGTTGACGTGAAATGGACGTACTGCGCGATACGTATTTCGAACAGAACGATGATTTATATATGCAGAATTTGGAAGCGTTGCAACGCTTCCAGTCAGTCTATTCATACTGAAATACCAAACCAAACTAAATATAAGTCACTTGACAACTGACAAAATGGCCGCCGGCTTAACCCTTATTTGCATGATTTTTTATTTTTTAAAAAAAAAAATTTAATCAAATGAAAAATGAAGGTAGTTAAAGGAAAAAAAAAAGAAAAACAAAATTATGCGGATTTTCTTTTTATTTTCAAAAAAACATTGTGATGTATTTCTACATCATCATGAACAATCACTCATTAAATTCTAGTAATCTACGTCTTGGAAAAATAAAGTATTTCAATCATACATAATACTTTTTATTATATTACAAAACATGAAAATTCATAAAACAATTATTTTTACCATTTAAACATAAAGGAACATTGCATTTGCCACATGACCACTGTGTGGTACCCTTACATTCAGGAATTTTACATCTCAATCTGTTGGAAAATATAGGCCAGTGACCAACGCCATCTTTTCGTACATCTATAGACAGCAAGGGATGAGGCGATAATCTATGTTTGTTTGTCAGTAAACTTTGCTGCACTGACTCATTAGAAGGTCGACCTCTTTTATTGCCGTTTAATTGAGATCCCACATTACATAGAGCGTCAGCCAAGTCATTGCGAAACTGGCCAAGATTTGGTAGTTCTTTGTTCGTTGTGCCTTTTGCAGTCAGGTTTTTCTTCAGTAATATTCAGGAATTTACTACAGCGAGGTGCAATAGATGGTAAAATAAGCGAAGGTACCATTTGCTACTTTTTACTCTTATGCGATAGCGACCTAAATAGTTATCCATCAAATCCACTCCTCCCATAAGCATATTATACTCTTGCACAATTTTTGGACAAGGATATCTATTTTTTCCTTTATTCGCTTATCATATCGGCAGATATTACCAACAGGTTGGGAGACAATGTAAGTAGACAACAATGTAACCACTTTGTTGTCTTTCCACACCGTCGCTGAAAAGTCCACCCTATCATAGTGAGAAATTCTTTCCTCATAAGTTCCCCTAGGTGTCGCTGTTTTTATTAGCTTCTTCTTGTCCGGGAAGCGACAATTTAGCAATCTATTCTGTTGTACAGTTCCGACACAATAGATTCCGTATTTCGATAAATAGTAAGCCAAGGGCAATGATGTGTAAAAATTATCGAAAAATAATATGTGGTTTCTCATCTTTGGTATTACCCTGGCTAAGCGTAAGACGACATTATTGGTGACTTCTAAATCAGGTTCATCTGCTTTTCTATTTCTTTTATCTTCCTGTCCGGAATACACTTCAAAACAGTATGCATAACCCATTAGACTGCATAAAACCAATAGCATGTAACCCCAATTGTAGGGCCTATTTGGTAAGTAGTGTTTTAGGAAATGACTTATTTTAGTTGAACACATTTGTTCATCTAGTGAGCGGCGTTGATCTATAGTAATAGATGAGAATGTTTCATTGAGGTTGTCTTATACAGGTCTAATCTTGTGTAGACGATCGTGATTTGGATGATCTCTTGGGAGATGTTCCTCATTGTTGTTGAAGTGCAACATGCTTCTTATGGCCTCAAAACGACTTACCGGCAGAACGGTTTTTATTGGTTCATAACCAAACTTATTACTCCAACAAGAACGCACACTAGGGAAATGTGGGATCGACATAAACATCAAAATGCCAACGAATTTTCTTAATTAGCATACAGTTGTAACGAAAGAGCTAGATGGGTTTGTTTGACTCGCATACAGATTAGTTTCATCTACAATTTTTTGTAGAAATTCAGTAGTAAAATAATAGTAAAAACATCTATATGGTGTATCCAGATCGGATACATTTGGATCTAATGTGACGGCTTCATGTGTTCTTTTAGAGGCATCAAAATTCAGTTGATCTTTTTTCCAGATAAGGCTACGTCTATCAAACAAATTCATGAAGTTACCTGGACCTTCATTTGGGATATATGGGTCAGGATTACCTTGAGCTGCAAGTTTGTTTTCATTTGTTTCTTGTTCCCCTATTATCTCGTCTTCTTCCGTCAAATTTTGCACGATATCTCTTGCAATCGTGTAAAACTGATCCTCGTCATCATTCTCATTCTCCAAACCATCGTCGGAAATATTACCGTCTTCCAAAGCAGCTAGGATTTCTTCGATATCCTTAGTTTTTAATTGTCGAGACATGCTAATGTTAATAAAATTGTTATCTCGTTAGATACTAGTGTTAAAGTTATTCATTCACATTATAATTATATAGTTGATAAAACAATAATACAAACAAATTAACATGAAATTAACTTTACGATTAGTGTACCGATTTAGCATGTTGATGTATTTTTACATCGCAAGAAAAATTGGCTTTTCTGCATAAATTGATCAACATATACAATAATATAAATATTTTTCGTTTGTCTTGCCTCTATTCTATCCAAAAACAATTTTTCTTTTATTATTATATTAATTTTGATATAAATAATCGCGCTTATAACACACGCTAAATTCAAATTGTACACAAACCGTAAGTCACCAATGAGTAAATGGATACCCAAGAAAAAAATTTACATATGGCCTTCATAAAAAAATTTCGACACCTCTTGATACTGCATTTGGATGTCTTTTATTTCTCAAGGTTTTCTGAGTTGAGAGGAACGATGGACAGGTTCACATTTGGTTGGCTATACTTAAGAGCTACGACGTGCAAAGTTTCACTTTAAAATGTCTTCACCAACAGAATTGTTGGTCATTTAAAAGTTGCAAAGTTAAAAAAAACGTCTTAACTTTCCGATCCAAACTAATACAAAATGGACTCACCTTACTTGGAAGATACGTTTACTGAAAACTTTCGCCTTTTTTCTATAAGGTTTTGCGCCGTTTCATATAACTGAGTCTTGAGAACAGTATTTGAAAAATGGTGTAATTTTATATTTCTTGAGGTATACCGAGTTCATGTCAGCGGGCGACGAACATCACAAACTTATTTGGAATAGGCGTACATTTATTTTTAATGTATGTTTTTTATGTCTAACATTCACAATTATAATTGAAATTGGCTAGCGTATTGAGTGAACTGACGAGGGGTGTCTCCCAATCTTAATGAAATTTGGATATGTGATAAGAAAAAGAATATCACGTTTAAGGGTTAAAAGGTGACGACAAAGTTAGTACATGTCTGAAACTAATTAAAATCCCATTTATTTAATGATTTTTAGATGTACTCAAGAAAAGAAATGTTGATACTAATATTGTCTATGTAGTGTCTTAGGGTTGCCATTTGTTTAAATATAGGTTGAAAAGATCTTGTGAAAAATTCGCATAAAGGTTAAACAATTAGGAACGTGGCCAAAAGATCAGACACCCTCTCGCTTAAATTAAAAAGGCATTAATATACATATTTTTAAGATTAATATAACACTCATAGAAATAAACCTGTAAAAATAGCTGGAAATGCTAAACTAGTTAAAAATAACCTTGCAGAAAAAACAGCTAAACTTAGCAGATTTTTTTGCTGAATTACTAAATTTTAGTTATATTCGATGTGAACTTTAGTAAATTTAAAATATAATTTAATTCCTTTAAATTTGCAGAAACCTTTACTAAATATTTGTAGACTTAAATTAACAAACAAAAACTGCAGTATTAACAAAAAGTTTATTTTGCTAAAATCTATATAATTTTTTGCAAAAAAAATTGTGGATTGCTGATTGTATAAGCGCAGAAAAAATTAAAAAAATATCACATTTTTTAATGATTTTATTTTGTCTACTGACACATATTTAGTAAATATTTTTGCTGATTGTAGCAGGTTAATTTTTTTTTTTTTAGCTCAAAACTACCCAGCCAGAAAAATACGAACGGCAAAGCATTGGCCCAGTGCTTTCACCGGTGGTATGAGCGTTGGCAGAGCGTTGGTTATCTAAAGATTTAAGTGCTTTGCCAACCCCAAAATGATAACACCGGGCAGGCCTTGGCCGTTCCTTTTTTAAAACATTGGCAAAGCACTGGCAATGAGCGCTTTACCAGTACCAAAACCATAATTTTAAAACGTTGGCAAAGCATTGGTAGAACAACCAAAAAAATGCTTTTTTAATAATATAATAAGTGCTTTGCCAACCCCAAAATGATAACACAGGAAAGGGTTTGGCCGTTTCTTTTTTAAAACGGTGGCTAAACCAAAAACGACCTACTTAGTAATTCAATTCAGTAAAGAGTTGTATTATTTCTTATTGAATGATTCTGGTAATTTGAGCAGAAATAGCAATAGGCTTGCTTCAGCTAAGTTAATTACAAAATATGTAACTGAATATTTTTTTTTTATCAAATTATTTTTGTGATAAGTTAGCATGATTTTTTACTACAATTTTACTAAAGAAAGAAAATTGAAAATAAATTTCTTAAGCAAAATTTTAGTACAAAAAGTATACTTTGTGCTGACTATAATAGGAGACCTTAATATTCTTAACTTCAAATCATAAATTGCAATTTAGTTTTGAATTGTTGCACTCTTGTTGTGAACAAGGGATGTGCCACTGTTTTTATTAAGTTAACGGTTGTAAATTTTGTAAATAAATACTGGCAATGTACTTTTTGGCAATGTTGGGAAAGCGTTCTAAGTCAGTACTGTGCCAGTGCTTTTTTGTTTTTACGGTTGTAAATTTAGTATATCAAGTACTGGCAAAGCACTTTTTACGAACGTTGGCAGAGCGTTCTAAGCCACAGCTGTGTCAGTGCTTTTATTATTGTTACTGTTGTAAATTTTGTTAATTAAGCACTGGCAAAGCACTTTTTACTAACGTTGGCAGAGCGTTGTAAATCAGTGCTTCGCCAGCACTTTATTGGTTGGATCATTGGCAAATAGTGCTCTGCCAGTGCTTGATTTTTCAGACCATTGGCAATTTCTGGCTGGGTAACTACATATTTGACACATAACAGATTTATGTTTGCCATTCTTATATTACTAATATTTATATCTACTAATTTTAGCATTTTTTCTGCAAGCTCAGTTTTTACTAATTTTTAGTAGCTTTTTTTTTGCTATTTTTACAATTTTTTTTTCGTGAATAAATTATAGTTCATTAACAAAACGCCAGTTTTAATATTACTTAAACCAAATTTTTCTTGAATAACAAAAATACTAAAACGGTGTTGTTCTTGTTTCCTATACCACTTAAAGTGTTCCCAAAAGCTCTTTCATTTGGTACCCCATTTGCATAAAATTTCTTGAAAACAATTCGAAATAAGCCGAAAATTAGAAAAATGCGGTAATTTTGTACCCCACTTTTGAACACGGAAATATGACTTTGGGCCGCTAAAAAAATACGTGTCCCTTTTTTTTCTTTTCTTTATCAAATATCCAAATTTCATTAACATCGGAGAGAACCCATCGGGAGATTCGCCTTGTGAGTTACTTTGAAAACAGCACCGCAGATTCACAAACACATTTTTAAAATTGTTAACGCAAACATTTTATGAAGTTTTTAAAGTTTTGCGAAATTAAATTATTTTGTTTAGCATTTTTTTATCAAACACATGGCTTGAGAACATAGTTAGGTATATATGGTGAATCCTTACTAAATTTATAAAGTGCAAAAGTTTAATTTTTTGTTTCATTCACAGCGGGTATAGCGCCAGATTTTTTGCAATACATTTCCCTTTGTAACAACTAAAGCGCTGTATTAATTATGACAAAACGGACGCTAAATAAAAAAATTTAATGAGCTTTAAATGCATCATCCTATAAAATTTTTAATTTTACAAATTTAAACGTATTTACCCAGCAAAAAGTATTGCTTACCCAGTTATAAGTTGTCAACATTAAAACACACTTTTCAATTCGGTTAGCACCGAATGTGTGTACACAACGAAAGAAAAATTGCTAGAAGAACATATTCTTTTTTTTGTGCCGAATACGTCGTACAAATTTCAATGTCCCTGCCCTGGATATGTTAGTTCTAATTTTTAATCAGCTTTTGTTAATAAAAACATAATTTTATAAATAAATGGCTGAGTCAATTAAAGCCAGCTTAACCAAATGTTAGCACTAATAAATTAGTTAAAAACTCCCGACAACTTTAATGCCAATTCTAAAACATACAAAAGATCTGCACAATTGTATGCTAAATAAATTTATAAATGTCTGGTTGAAAAATACATTTCTGAAATGACCAGCAGTGACAGTGACATATCTGAAACCCATATCAGTGAATCTTTCTAAATGAAACTATAAAATGCCATAAACAATGTAAAGGCCAATCCCAAATTGCGTTAATCAAATCTAGAGAACATGTTAAATATGTGGATTCAAAATATAAATGATTTGTGTAATGTTCTGCCAGCATCGGTAGATAGTGAGCTTGTTTTTTCGGCTGCATGGAACTTTGCCACCGAAATTCGAAATCGGATGTAAAGCGAATTACTAATTGTTTTAGTGGACTTAAATTTTTTTTTTTATGAACTGATGATTTTTTTTAAATTTATATGATATTTTTTTTTTAATTTAAAATTATCTCAAATCATTTTATTATATGTTTTTCTTTTAGTTTCCAATGCACAAATTATGTATTCAATTCGTGCATTATTATTTAATTTTTAATAAACACTTCTTTATAACAAAAAAAAAAAGCATTATTGAGGATCAAATTACTTGTTTTAAATAAAAAAAAAATCTATTTCACGGAAATTCCCGTTATTGCAGGGAAATTTATAATTTTTCAAAGGAATCCCGGGAAATATATAATTTTTTCCGGGAATCCCGGGAAATGAAAAAGTTCGGTAATTCCCTTACTCTATTTGCAATTGATCTTAACAAATTTCCATGCAGTAGTAGAAACAGCCTATTATAGCTATACATCCGTATATCATTTTAACAAAATTCTCCCAAGCTGACATCAGCTGTTGTTTCTATTATCTGTAAAAAATAGAGAAGGTAAAATATGTAAAATATATAAAAAATTTCTTCACACTGACTTCTTTTAGAATCAAAAAATTTCTGCTTAAAATGTGTGATTTTTTAAATAATCTCCTGATCTGATCCTATAGCAAGATTTTTTAACTCTTAACAGCTTGATCTATATTTCAGTTCTAATTAATTTTTTAACACACTATAAATTTATATTATTCTCGAAAGTTTGTCTCTTTCTACCACGAGAAAGAGCCTGCATGTTACAAATATTATAAAATTTCATTTTATCCCTTTTTTAACTTTCAGTTATACGGATTTTTTACAACTAAAAACCTAAAGTTAACTAAAAAAGTTTGCTAACGCTAGCTTCCAAAAATATTGAGAATATCGCAAATTTTTTTTAAATTTTTTGTACATTAAATCTGTTGAACAAAAAAAAAAAAAAATAGTAATACAATATAACAAACATTTTATTTTTTTAAATTAATTAATATTTAATGTAGGGAAAATACTTTGGTTTGCAACGTTCGTTAACAAAGATTTTTTTATACACAAAGTGGTTAACTTTGACACCCTGTAAGTGTATCTTGTTCTAAAACAGGGCAAACCGATTACAATAGTTCTGAAGATAAACACTTTCCTTAAAACTTCCAATTTGATTTATGTTGATCGGGTCAATAGTTTAGAAGTTCTATTTATGTCACCATTATTATTTCTAAATGTCCAACAGTACGTATGAGCGATATTATTTCAAGTAACACTCATACGCGCAGTGGGTTATTTGAAAAAAATAATGGTTATAAATATAGCACTTTTAAACTACTGACCGTATCGTTATAAATCAAACTGGTATTTGTAAAAGAGGTGTTCGTCTTTAAAAATTGTGTGATTGGGTCACCCTATTTTAGTACAGTGTGTAGCATACATGAGACTAATTAATTGAATGGACAAATAAATTAATGATTTCATTGATATTAATTGCAATGAGATTATTTTTATAAGCATTTTTTTTAATTAATGGTAATGAATTTCATTGATTTGATTTCACTGATTAACCCTCCGATGAGTGAGAAGGTCCCTAGAGACCTTTTTGCCTTTTCAAACTGAAATTACTCCTACTTCGGCCACTACAACCCCCCTCCCGCAATGTTTCTCTGTGTTCCAAGAGTATTTTGTTGCGCATCTTTTGGAAAAAAAAATCAAGCCGATCGGATAATTACTTTAGGAGTTATTGAGGTTTTAGTGAGAATAGTACGCGGACGAGTGAATAGTCTGTATGGACCTTGTACTGAATTTCACTAATAAATGCATGTTTTTGGGCATCATTATAATTTTTTTATATTTTCAACACATAATTTACTTGTTCTGAACACAAAGACCTAAACTCAAAAACATTAGGGATGATGATAAAAACAAAAAATTAAAAAAATTTAAAAAATTATTTTTGCATGTAGAATTTAGTTATAAACAATAAAAACAAAAAAAATCAAAAAAAAATTTTTTATATGAAAAAAACATGATGTACAAAAAGGTCCGTAGGGACCTTTTCACACGGCCGTGAAGTTCAGAACTGTCACTCATCGGAGGGTTAAAGATAATGATGTTAAATTTCATTAACATTAGTAATGAATTAATTAAAGGAAGAAAATTTCAATTGACTTAATACAAATATGGTAGGTCTGGGAAACATTCAGAGTGTCTCAATTATTTGTTTTCCCAAAAAAGTACGTGAAAATAAAAATTTAATCACACTGATAATAGAATGGAACATTGGTCCAAAATGGAACAATATGGAATGAAACGGGGAACGATTGGAATCGGAACACAGAACACATTTGTATTGTAGGAAATGGGTGTTTTCTCTTTTAAGTTTTGCAAAAATTTTGTCCGTTTTGCAATATCTTGCTTATTTTTCGAGATACAAGCCATTTCACAAAATGTCGATATTTTAAAATGTCCAGTATCTCTAAATCTAAGCGCGATAGAGCAAAACGGACAAAATTTTGCTCTTTAGAAGTATTAATAGAAGCTTATAATATAAATCGGTTAGGTCCGAAAGAGATCCCGAGTGATAAATTTTTTAAAAAACAGCTAAACAGGGTGATTTAATTTTTTTACTTATTTATGTGATAATACAAATATAAACATATGTTATCGGATAAAAGAAAGTTAGTTCCTCGTTCCATTTCGTTTCCGTATTCAGTGTTACAATTTAATTTACAATTTGCTCAATTTTAATTAGTTTTTTAAGCATTATTGTGATTTCATTAGCATTAGTAGGACAAATGCTAATACCAAAAAATTTCATTACAATTAAATGGTAATGAAATTCCAATGCTAATGAAAAAATCCCAAGTATGGTATCTAGTAACATTGTATCAAAGTTGACTATCTCGTGTATAGAAAGTCTTGAGGCATGTAACTTTTATAAATTTTGGCCGATTTCCCAATTTTTTTTATAAAAAATCCGTATAACTGAAAATTAAAAAAGGATAAAATGAAATTTTATAATATTTTACACATGCACTGTAATATATTTTGGTTTAAGTTTACTCTTTATAATGTTGGTAACTTGCTACCTACTATAAATTGGGCAGAAAAGTTAAAAGTTTTCCATATGAGAGAATGTTGTTCTATAAAATCTTCTTGAGAGGCTGACTACCTGCAACCAAAAAGTTAATTAATAATAAAAAATTATTAAAAGAATATGCCAACCGAAACAGTTTTTAAGAAAGCTTATCAATGACAGTAGTGTATCCAACTCTATTGATTCATTGGAGCATCGTCGGAATGTGGGTTGTGTGACACTTTTCTATCGATATTACCATGGGAGATGCTCATCTGAGATAAGTGAACTTATTCCACGAGCCCGAGTTTTTATTCGTAATACTCGCTTAATTAGTAGAGCACATCCGTTTGTAGTTGATTGTCCTGTGTTTCGCACAACGCATTACAGAGAAAATTCGTTTTTTAGTCGAACGATTCGTATGTGGAACAAACTTCCCGCAGAAGTCTTCCCTGTTACTTACAATTTAGAAAAATTTAAATCAAATATCCACAAACACTACTCCCTCTTTCCTCCTTCCCATACCTTATTTTCCTGATCAATACAATGCACTGCATGAGTAGGGGGCATCCCCTGAGTATTGGTTAAATTATAAAAAAAAAAAAAAAAAAAATATGTTTTTCTAGCAATTTTGTTTCGTTGCGTACTTTATATAGGCCGAATCTCAAAACCTAATTCTTGAATCAAAGTTGATTAATATGCCTCCTATAAATGAGCAAGATGTACTTAACTATTTAATTAAGTTAAAATGGTCCTATGCTGCGGGTCCGAATGGTGTTCCTAGTTGCATCTTAAAGCAGTGTGCTTATCTACTGTATATTCCTCTGTCATTTATTTTTAAAAAAATCGCTTCAATTGGGTTATTTTCCTTATACTTGGAAGGAATCATTTATTATCTCCCTGTTCAAAAGTGGTTCTAAAGCGGTTGTCTCTAATTATCGATTAATAGCAAAACAAAGCACTATACCAAAATTATTAGAAAAAGTCGTTTATGATTCTTTGTCACATCAAGTTTCATCTATTTTATACCCGAGTCAACATGGTTTCCGCAATTCCCTACTTACTACTTATGTTAATGAAGGCTTTGTCAATAAAAAACAAACCGATGTAATTTATACTGATTTCAGTAAGGCGTTCGTCCAAGTTAGTCATGAACGTTTTTTTGTACAAACTCGATAAGATTGGTTTTAGTATATTATTTCTTGAATGGATTGAATCATACCTACATAATAGAAAACAGTGCGTTAAATTTAGAAATTCGGTTTCCAAATATATTGATGTTACATCTGGAGTCCCACAATGCAGTCATCTTGGACCTCTGTTATTCACATTATTTATAAATGATCTTCCTTCAGTTATTACGCATTCTAATACTTTAATGTATGTAGATGATGTGAAAATTTATCTTGCATTCAACAATTGTAGTGATCAAATACTTCTACAGAATGATATTAATCGTTTTACTATCTGGTGCAAAACAAACGTAATGAGCCTTAATGTTAAAAAATGGAAATATATGATATTTTCCATATCAAATCCTATTAATGGGTGCTACATTTCAAAATTTGACCCTTTGGGTCAAAAGTCTGGACATCAGAATTCGTTTTAGAGGTATAGTTCCTTCGGAAAAGTTTCTTAGTTTGATCCCTAGAATACGATTTTCGTTGAACGTTGAGCGATTTTTAAATCGACCCGCCCTATTGTTTAAACTTCATTTAGATACAATTCATGAAAATCCGCCCATACGATTTCAAGTAAAAGCGATGTCTTTTATATGTGTCCTGTTGGAATCCTGCATGTCCTAAGACCAAAACAAGAGATTTTTTTTTAAATGCTTAAGCTTCAATCTCTCTGCTTTTAATACCAACGTTTTTTAGTCAAAATAAATATGTGTTGATGATTTTTGATAATTCATTTTATTATATTTATTTTTTGAAATTTTACGAAATTTTAACTTTAGCACATTCTCTCTTTCAAACTGTGCACTGTACACAAAAAACTACTTATATTTTCTATTGAAATGCCCAGCAAAACCATTCATTGCCAAATAATGGGTAAAGTAATGTATCGCCATAGGGCCCCTCGCATTACAATACACCCCAGTTCGACTTTAAGCTTTTCTCAAAGTAGACGTCTTTCTAACAAAATCTTTCTCGGATTAAGTTATTTAAAGTTATTTAATTATTTAAAGTGCCCTAGTGACAATTGAATACTTGATTATTGAAACGAATTAAAATTGAACTGTTACCAGTCAAACAACATTTAATAAACAAATTTAATATTATTCTTAAATTTTATTAATTAAACACAACGTGTACTTGCATCAAAAGAATCAAATAAAAAAGAATAAAAATAAAAACAACAACAACAACAATGAATAAGCCACCAGATCGTGTGGTTAATCCGAACTCAACACCTTCTCTCAAATGGGATAAATCAAAAGCATTAAATTTCTCACAATCAGGTCCCATTTACTTAATAATGACAAGAACAAACAGCATTGATACTCTAACTAACGTATCCCTATTTTTGTTAAAAAAGCAATAGATTACACATGTAACGGCGAAGTAGAAGAATGCAAAAAATTAATGAGTGGAAGTTTGTTAATAAAAACAAAAAAAAAACTATCAACACTAGTTTCCCTCTCCGATTCAATTTCTGTAGAAGTAACAGAATTCAAAACATTAAACCAAACCAAAGGTGTTATCTACAGCAATGATCTACGAGGGATTGCTGAAAGTGAAATTACAAATGAATTAATTAGTCAACAAGTTTGTGAAGTTAAAAAAATACACAAAATGGTAAACGAAAAACTAAACGAGACTGGACTTGTAATACTAACATTCGCATCTTCATCCCTGCCGTGTGACATTAAAATTGGATATCAAAAAGTAAATGTTCGCCCATACATCCCACTTCCAACAAAATGTAACAACTTCCAACAATTTGGTCACATTGCTAAATTCTGCAAAAACAAACAAATATATTTTCATTGTGCAAATGAATACCATTTAAACCCGGAGATTGAAAACCACGAGTGTAAAAACGAAGCCAATTGTGCTAATTGCATAAAAAACAATATCGAAAATACCAAACATACCTCAAAAGACAAAAAATGCCCCACTTTTATTAAGCATAAAGAGTTACAAGCCATAAAAACAACCTACAAAATCGATAACAAAGCCGCATATAAGATCTACAAAGAACGCCACCAACACGATCATTGTACTCCTCCGCTGCTAAGAGCAACAATACCAATAATCAACCTAGAATCAACATCATCACTACAACATCCCTTCAACAACAACAACAGCCTGGTAAACCCTCTGATGTTTCAACATCCAACTTTAAAGAACCGATAAGCAAAAGATCATTTAGATATGATACATTATCTGATTCTGAATCCGATCTTTCGACACCTCAAACAACCTCTAAAGAAACATCAACTAAAAAAGAATTGTTAATTCTTCCTAGAACCACGTCCAAACGAATTTAAGAACAACTGAAAAAGAATCAAAACGCTGAAAAAGCATCCACTAACCCCCCCCCCCCCCCCCCCCCCAAGAAACAAAGAAAATCCAATAAAAAGAAAAGCGATGACCAAATGGAATTCTCTTCAAATGATGCCTAACTCCAAGAAATATTTAAAACCATCCTAACTCAAAATACATACATTTTATCAATTTATATATCTCAAACACTTATTTATATTAATCTGCTTAATACCACTATTGTGAAGCCGACTGTTGGACGGGATTATGCTGGAGATATCAAGAGTATAATACCAAGTATTTCTGCTCTTTCTAGTATAATACTGCCCAACATTCATTCACTTTATATATTTTTTACTTATTATTCACACATTAACCCACAACATTCTGAAAATATTCTACCACCAAAATTAACCATTTTACTAATTGCTAATTCGATTACTTTTGAGACAAAACACTTCTTATACTCCAGCATTTCTATCAACCACACCAAAATAATCTCCCACGCCTATAGACTTTACATTTTGCTCTCTAATATTTTATTTTAAAACTTACAGTGTACAGAAAAATGTATACTATCTGCTATACTTGTTCATTCACAATATACCAGACACATTATTATGAAGATAGTTATTATGCACGTATTAAGATCCCAAAATGACACTTTATATCATTCAGTGGAACATAAATGGATACATAAACAACTATAATGAACTTCAAATACTTATAAAGAAATATAGCCCGAAAACAGTTTCAATCCAAGAAACTCACATTCACAACTACCCCAACGTCCCAATTCCAATAAATTATTCCTTCTACCATGTTAACACATCTACAACACGATATGTTGGAGTAGCTTTGCTAATCCACAATTCTGTTAAGCACAAGAATACGACTATAGCCGACGATTTTGGTGCTTTACGCTTCGAGATAACTTCAAAGTTTAAATTTAACATTACAAACACATATATACACCCTAATGAGGACTTTAATTAGACCAATCTGGAAAACATGTTCAATGATTTGGGAATACCCAGTCTTATAACAGGGGATTTTAACAGCTCACACGTCAATTGGGGATCAACTTGCAGTAATGCTAGGGGATCATGTATAGCTGACTTTATTGACAGCTCCAACCATATTCTTTTAAATAACAAATCTCCAACTCATTTAAACACTCACGGTACATTCTCTTACATAGACCTTACATTTTGCTCTCCGAGATTAGCTAACCACGCGGAGTGGAAAACAGAAAAGGAACTTTTCGGAAGTGACCACTTCCCAAAAATTATTTCACTATTCCCACAACCAGTCAATTCAAATTTTTATATACCTAAATTTAAAACGCAGTATGCAGTTTTAAAAAAATATGAGGAAAACTGTCTCATTTTTGGGACATCGCGTCCTATTAGTGCAGACATTAACAAGGAGAGCGCAAATATCTCTAAAATTATACTTCAATCGGCAACCTATCGATACCTCAAACCAACAGGACTTTTCAGTACAAAGTACCGTGGTGGAACAAAAACCTTGAAAGTTTAAAACGAACAAAAACAGGGCATAGCACGTATTTAAAAGAAATATGTCCGACAGTCATCTATTGGAATACAAAAGGGCATACGCCAAATATAAAAGGGAGATAAAGATATCTAAGAACAAATCCATATTCAATTTAACCTCCTCCATTAACCCTTTACCACCCACCGACAAAATTTGGAATAATATTAGGGCATTCACAGGTTACAAAACTAAACAAAAAATACAATGTATCGCCTCTATTGAGAACCCAAACAGACACATTATAAACGGGCTGGAAATGTCCAATGAATTTGAAAAATTCTGGTCTTCTAATTCAGCTGACACTAACTTTACTCCAAGTTTTCGCATTTTAAAAAATAGTTTTAACACTAGGCCCCAAACTCCTGTTATCTGCGCTGGTGCGTCAAAGATGGAGTATGCTATAACGTGTATTGAAATGGAATCAGTTCTTAGCAGACTTAAGGGTAAAACACCTGGTAGGGATCGCATATCATACCCAATGATTAAAATGTTACCGTATAATACAAAACTTAGAGTCTTAAAGTTCTTTAACGCAATATTTTCTGAACGCATACCACAGAAATTTAAATGTAGCGTAATCGTCCCTATTCCCAAGCCTAGTGCTGATAAAGCTCTGATCAGATCATACAGGCCCATCTCTTTAAATTACTCTATCTCAAAAGTTCTGGATCGCATATTAGCCAACAGATTAGGGTGGTTTGTTACCTCTCACAATCTACTCAACGTTTACCAATTCGGTTTTAAGAGGGGAAAATCTACGATCGATAGTCTAGTTTACACCGACTATCTAATTGCTAATGCCCTCTCCTTACGGAAAAATGTATCAGTTATATCTCTTGATTTTATGCAGGCATTTGACAGAGTAGGTTTGCATTACATACTGGAACAGCTTATCAAATGGCAAGTCGGACCGAGGATTATAAATTATATTTTCAATTTTATGACAAATAGAAAGATCGTTATACGAATAGGAAATCAATACTTCTCCACCTTTCCTCTTCACAACGGTATCCCACAGGGGTCGCCTTTGTCGGTAATCCTACTTCTCATAGCTTCTAACAAGCTATATGGTATAATATCCGTTAACAACGGTTCTATCCCTTAACGGTCTCTTCAACAATATTGAGAACTGGTGTGAAAAATCTGGAGCAATATTATCTGAAAGCAAGTGCAAATATTTGCATATATGCCGAAAGATAAATTGCCATTGTACCATTCAATCCGGTAATTACACTATAAACGAGGTAGATTCTCTCAGACTTCTTGGTCTTTATATTAACAAGAAATATAACTGGAAAAACCACATAGAAATCATAGCTTCCTCATTGTCGAGTCGACTCAATATAATTAAATGTCTTTCAAGTTTTAAAATGAACTGCAGCGCTTCTACTCTTCTCTCTATCACCAAAGCTCTCATCATGTCAAAAATCAACTATGGTTTACAAATCTACGGTTATGCTACCAACTCAAATTTGGGAAGGATTCAATCAATCGTAAACTCTGCCCTAAGATTTTCTACAGGTGCTTTTCGCACAACGCCTATTCAGAACCTACAATTTGAATCAAATGTTTTACCTGTAACTGCACAGAGAAATATACTGACAGCAAAACTATACCGAACATTTATGTATGACAATTCTACACCCCTGAGAAAAATAGCTAGTAAACTACTTACAATGAAGAAAGTACCAAAAACACCATCGACAATATATCGCACTATACAAAATTGTCAAAAATTGGAGATACCTTTTAAATCGACACTTCCTATAGGACAACACGTAATCGGATATTCCAGAATAAAGATCCCAAATCGTTCCTATCTAACCCTTCCACAAACAATATACGCACAATATCAAAATTTTTGAAAGAAACTAATCTATATAACAAAATCTAATGATTTCAAATAATGTATATTCATTAACAAACATTAAAAACTACAAAGACTAACTATAAATTAACTTCCTATTAATATAAATCTATAAATGTGAAATCCTTATAAGTAACTTACTCCTTTAAGTCTAACGAGCTGAAGGCCTACGCTGCCATTGCTCAATAACAATTAGCATTAAATTTTCAATTTCATGTTAATAAAATAAATAAATAAATAATACAATACACCTTACTCCACTAATGAATTTTACAGGCGATGAGCCAAAAAGTAATGGGTGGGTTCATTACCTAGCAGGGGTTGCAATAACTGTTTAGTTATATGGTTATCGTGTTGAGAAAAATAATGCGCTTATAAATTGATTTTCATTTAAAAAAATATATAAAAGAATTATTGCAAATAATAATTAAGTGCTTTTAAGTACAACTTTAAATTTCTTAAAGAACAATATGAATTTTCAAGACGTTTTTGTCGTCTGTTTATACTGTTTGATTATAGTTACTCGTTTTTCCAGAAGATGCTGTCCAGAGGACAGCGAAATATCGAAAAGTGAAAAATAAAAATTAAATAAAGAAATGAAGGGTCGATTGATCCAAAGTGGTAAACAAGTGGCTGTGGTGCACCAAAAAGTGTTAATTTGGAAATAAGCAATCACGTGACTTTAGTTATGGTGACAAAACATTCACAGGTTGGTACTAGATATACAAGGTGGCGCAAAATAACCTTCCAATGTTTTTTGGCTGTAATTTGAAAAAAAAATGAAAAACTTTGATTCTTCTTGTGGATTATTTTTGTTTCGTATTTTAATTTTTTTTACATCAAGTCGAGAATATGATGTCATGTAAATGGCCGCCGCCACAGTTGATTGTCATTTGAGCCCTTTTTATGGCATTTTCCATCACTTTGGCCAAAACTTCCGGCGATAGGTCCTCACATTCTTGTTGACATAAACCCGCGACTTCAAAAAGCCCCACAAAAAGAAGTCTGGAGCGGTCAAATCAGGCGATCTTGCTGGCCAGTGCAAATCGCCAAAACGGGAGATTAGGCGCCCGGGAAATGCATCCTTCAGCATATCGGTTGTGGCACGTGCAGTGTGTGCCGTTGCACCGTCCTGTTGGAACCACATGTTTTCCAATTCCAATTCATCAAGTTGCGGCAAAAAGAACTCGTTGATCATTGCTCTGTAGCGCTCACCATTCACAGTAACCGTTTGGCCCGCGACGTCTTCGAAGAAAAAAGGTCCGATGACTCCTCCAGCGAAAACAGCACACCATACAGTGACTTTGAGCGGGTGTAATGGCTCTTCGTGGGTTACACGCAGATTTTCAGTGCCCCAGAAGCGTAAATTTTGCTTATTTACGTACCCGCTAAGATGGAAATGGGCTTCATCACTCATGATTATTTTTGATGAAAAATCATCTTCCTCTTGGTGGTGATTAATAATGGCTTGAGCGTATGTTACACGCGATTGGCGGTCAGCAGCTAACAGCTGATGCACCGTCTGGACTTTGTACGGAAACATCTTCAAATCTCGTACCAAAATTCGCAATAAAGACCGTCGACTGATACCCATTTGCGTGGCACGTCGTCTGGTCGATGTCGACGGCGCTTCCATGACATCCTCGGCTACAGCAGCAATATTCTCTGCAGAACGGCTACTCCGGGGTCTGCCACGCCTGGCAGCATCTCGTGTTGTGCCAGTCTCTTCGAGGCGAGCGGCTAAACGTCGCAGTGTTTCACCAGTAGGCGTTGGACGGCCAGGAAATCTGCGACGAAATTCACGTTGTGCCAAAGTCACCGACCGATTATTGGTCAAATAAATAGTCACCAATATTCCGCGTTCTGGAGCAGTGTAGCGTAACATTGTTTATTAACGTGTATTTCGCATGTGTTTACTACACAAATGTCAAAACAGAACTGACATTATGGGCCAATCGCAAAATTTATAGCATTTTCTGATAGGAGGATTACTTTTGCGCCACCTTGTATCATGTAATTGGCGAAAAATTAACATGACATTAAAGTGTACTGAAGTAACTATGGTAGTTGCAATTGAAGTTGCTGCTGGTCATTGAACTGGTTCAAAACCGTTAGCAGTGGATGAAAGACATGGCAATTATTGCCAAAGGAGCAATCCCTTGACTGCTACAAACCGTACATAATACTGAACTAATTTTATCTGTACCGACTATTCGACAGTAGAAATGAAGACGTAACACTCCACTGGTTTAAAAGAACTGAATACGGAACTAGTTAGATAGTGACCACTGTTGCCAGATATGGCGATTTCTCGCCAAACGTAGCGATCTTAAAAGTAGTTTGGCAAGTTACATAATTTTGAAAATGCCTACTGGCAATTTTTAGAGTAAATGGCGATTTTACGCATAAAATATCGCTACCAAAAAAACTAGAAATATATCAGCAGAATATGATTTATTGCATAACTTATTCAAAAACTTGAAATACTTTAAAAGAATAGAAATTAAAATTGCAAAATTTCTGCGTATTGCTTTCGAATTATGTTGTCAAGCTATTTGATAAGATTTTTGGAAACGATCTTTTATGTAAAAGTAATTGGCGATATGTAAGAATTTCTTTGGGTACAAAATTAAAACTGAGTACACATTTTGTTGCTCTGCTTTATAAGCTATACATTAAATTTGTACTGAATTGTTGCAGCTCCTTCTTTTTATAAAGATATTATTGTGAAGAATTATAATGCAGAATACAATAATGCAATTTAGAAGTGTTGGAACATTAAAATGCGTAAATATTTTTTGAAAATACCAATGTTAGCAAATAAAGAAAAAACTTGCTAAAAATCTCTATTTTGAACACCCGTCTAGTTTATGTACTTTTCCAAATTTAAATTGTTATAATTAATATAATTTTATAGTTTTTTTTGGGTATAAACAAAATAAACTGATTTAAAAATTGATTGTGAACAGGTGGTATGACACACTGATTTGTGAACAGGTGGTATGACACACTGTTTTGGATAAGTGCATTTACTGGTTCCGGAAGGGATATTTCGCAACCCGTAAATAATATGACATACGTTGAATCAAAAGTGACAGGTTAATTGCTAATTGCTTTTCGAAAGCCCTACGTCATGTACCCCTTAGACAAGTGCAGTGGTACGTCGCAAAACTATTCCAGTCAAACTACCCCTATCACAGAACTTATTGCGCTTAATATTTGACTAGTTTTCCTTCAACAAATGTTCTCTAGTTCTACGATACTTACACCATCATCAGTCACTTGATTAATTTTTTCCCACTGGTTCTGTTGCATATCACGTAAATCCGAAAATGGTCCTACTTTAACACTACCTATTTCTAACTTGTCCCGTAGCCGTAGCATATTCAATACAATCGGTACGGTGATAGGTTACTCTAGTGCTCCACATGTAGCAATTGTCACCTCCGATGACGCCCATGTTAAAAGTACCGGTCACTTTCATATAACAGAACCAAAACTAGGACAGGTTCATACACACAAAGTTCTAGTCACGTGACCATACCAGTGACTGGTCCATTTCCAGCAGGGTATTTATTAAATAATTACAAATATTTGTTTTAAATAAATAAATAATGTGGTCTCGCTGAGATTCGGACCTGGAGTCCCTGGTTGCTAGGCGTGCACTTTACCAAATGAGCTATCGTCACATATAATAATGGGTTGCTTTAAATGTAAATAAATTGTTGTGCTTCGAGTTTTAGTTTGTGATGTTCAAAATATATTCCTTACCCTCATGCTTACAAAAAATCACAACGTAATGTGTCTATGTATAGATTTTCTTAAAAAATATTTTTAATATTACTTTACGTTTATATTTCATGCATTTTGTAATTGCTGATCGGTACGTCATTGCTTTATGTTATTAAAGGTAGCCCATGAGTGCAAAATTATTGGTAACTCATTACTTCATATTTTGAAATAAGAATGCAGCTAATGAGTATTCTACAAAGTAATGCATTATGTAACTCATTATTTCTAAGCCATTACTTTTTGTTGGAGAATAATTATAAAGGTAAGGACTATACAAAGTTTTCCTTGGTAGTTTAATTTCTGATTATAAAACACTCAATTGGCACATTTATTTCCAATTTAAAATAAACCGCCTAGAGGAGAGCTTGCAGGTTACAGGATTAAATGTGAAGTTTATATACCCGAAACACTAATCGATAATTTAGCTATAAAATTTTCCGTAGAAATTTGGAAAAGTGAGAACAACCACTAAAGAGCGGGTTTGATATATATGTATGAAATAAATATTTACACGGAAAAAAATATTTCCCAATTTTGTTCAATTAAATTGATTTGTTGAACGCTTTTAAAGCTGTCAATTAAAAATGAATTGAATCAATTAAATAATTGCTCAATTTCGCAACTTGCTTTAAATTTTTATTTATTTATCGATTAAAAGTATTTGATAAATAAACAATATAACACTATTATATTATTGTTGCTTTTGTAATATTTATGTATGTAGTTGTTTTTTATAAATGTATTAGTAATAAGTACATATTTTAAATTCATTTCAAAAATATGTTTACAAATTCTCATTTGCTTTCTTACTCTATTAAGGTAAACAATTTAATTTCAGTAGTTTAAGTCTGAATATTTATTTATTCCAGAAATAAATTGATAATGTAATCTTTAAGTTAAATTTTGTTTAATAAAATGTAACATTTTTTTAACAGAAAAAACTAAAATTAAGTTAAATTTTTTTAAATAATCAAACAAATTTAAAAAAATCAAAACTATCTCGTGTATACAAAGTCTTGGAGCCTGTAACTTTTATAAATTTGTACCGATTTTCAAAATGTTTGGCCTTCAGTAATGTTCTTTGTACGACAAAGACAAAACATGAATTAAGTGATTGGTTATATTCTCTTCTTTATAAGTTATTTAAATTTAAAAACTTGGTATGACTTTTTTTGGTGTATATATCTAACAAAAAAGCTTGATTATGTAATGGATTACAAAAACCAATCATTGTCTGAATTAGCTATACATTTGGAAAAAAAAAATAATAACAATTTTAAAAACATCATGTATAGTATGGCTATAATCAAATTTTTGGGAGTTTACCACGAGGTGGGCAATGTAGTATTACTAACAGAAAAGATTATTTTCTGTCATTTTTCAAAACAAACTTCACCCACCAAATTTATTTTCAAAATCAATAAAAGAAAAATATTAATTTTTTTAACAAGTTATTTAATGTCATATCATAAATCATATATAATGGTTATATAATTAAGAAAATAAAAATTAGTGAAATCAATAAGAAAGAAAAAAATTGTTTTAATATTTTTTATTGAGATTAAAAAAAAACACAAAAATGTTTTGCATCGACCCTAACTTTTAATTAATGGCCTGTTTCTCGATTTCGAAAGAAAGCTTTCTTTCGCTTTCTAAGCGAACGAAAACTGATTTGGGTTTCTCTAACTACATTTCTATGCGAACGATGACTCGAAGTACAAGTCGAATGAAAACGTAACAGTTTTCATACAAAATTTGGTTTCTCTATTTCGAACGAGTTGTCAACGCTGCGAACGTAAATGTCAAAACCAGTCACTTGCTTTTTTCATTTCGAGTAACAAAATATTTTCAAAAAAATATATCATTCATTCCATGAGAAAACGCAAAAAATCTGAAAACGGGTCTTCTGATTTTGTTTTTTTTTTGTACATGAATACTCTATGGTCCCATTTGTACATTTACTTTTTCAGATCTCCAAATTTGTAAAAACTCGTGATTTTATGCACGTTTTTAGTTCTCATAAATATCAAAAAAATGCTAAAAGCACTTCACTTTGAAGTGCCATCGCATGTATATCGCATGTTATTAATTTAAACGATATTTGTATTGCATTGTACGATAACGGTATTTGTATATTTAGGTAAGACTCCATATTTTAGTAAACTATATTTTTTTTGAAAATCGTAGGGGAAGAAAGTTTTGAAAAATACATTAGAAAACTGCATTTGCATTTCTATGCACTTTTGTAACAAAAATTGTGTTTAAAAACCTTCAGTTATAAAGTAGACAAGTGCATATTCCAAATATCGTTTAAATTAATAACATGCGATATACATTAAAAAAGTTATGGCACTTCAAAGTGAAGCACTTTTAGCATTTTTATCAAATTTATGAAAATTAAAAACGTGCATAAAATCGCGAGTTTTTACAAATTTTGAGATCTGGTGAAGGCTATGTGCAAGTGGGGCTATAGAGTATTCATGTACAAAATATAAAAAAAATCGGAGAACCTAAAAAAAAATCCTCATTTTTCAATGTTCTTTGCTGGAATGAATGATATAATAAAAAATTATAAATATTAAAAAAAAAAGAATGGATAACAAAAGGCAATAATAAAATAACACGAATATTTGTAGTTTTTTAAGAACTTTAAATTTCAGCTTAATGAAATCTACAATGGAATAGCTGAAAACGCTGGTGTACTTTTTGATTTTCTTCTTTTGATTTATTAATTTTTCTTCTGTTTTATTTATTTGTTCTATTTATTTATTTGTCATATACAGCTGATCACTGTAAAGTAATGTTGTATTTATCTTCAAACAATTTAGTAGTATTTTTGGTATTTTTAAAGGAAATTGTAATAGAAGTTTAAAATATCCGGTCTGGCACCACTATGATTTATAAATACGTAAAACACAAAAATTGACACACGTAAGTATAGGCGAACGATAGCTTTCGAAATAGAGAAACCCAAATTGATTCGAATTCGAGTGACTAGCTTGCGTTCGCTTAGGTTTTCGTTCGAGATCGTGGAACAGGTCATAAGATTTCTTTTTGGATATATTTAAAACAAAATAAAAATATGATATTTTTTACTAAAAACTAAAAAGGAATATTTCTGAATTTAGCAACTCTTTTGCTGATATTGGCAATTTTTCTGCAAGGATCCTCCCAGCAACAATCGGAAGAGTTTTTTTCAGCAAAAAACAAATATTTTAATACGGTGCTTCATAAGCAAAACTCGCGTTTTGTCAAGAATGTTATATGTCAGCATAGATTTTCGACATAAACCAATAGTTCACCTTTTAGTACAACATGGGAATACATTTTGAAAAATATATGCGCAAGAAATCGAAAATTAATGATTATATTTGAAAAAGTTTTTCTAATAAAAACATTTCTTTTGTGAAACTTTTGAAATATATTTTCAAACCATGCTTGGGTTCATCCTGGAAAACTATGATGCCATGTAAAATTTCTGACAAATAGCAATTTTTACATAAAAAGCGTTTTGATAAAATAAC
Organism: Delia radicum; assembly: GCA_021234595.1. NCBI lineage: Eukaryota > Metazoa > Arthropoda > Insecta > Diptera > Anthomyiidae > Delia > Delia radicum. The sequence goes on from CM037852.1 coordinate 141,938,671, forward strand.
ATTTTTATTACTAATATGACTCCACTTAAATGACTTTTAGCGATAGAAGTGGAAAAAACAGCAGTTTTTTAGGCTTCTGACTTCAATAGAAATAAATCAGATTTATTGCATTTGCAAATTTTTGTATATAAAAACAGCATGAAGATTCGCCAAACATTAAATTCATTTTGCGCAAAAACTGTACCATACAATTAGAATTGGTGCCCAAAATAATTAGAATTGGGGGTCAGAACCTTATTGGTTTTTTTTTATGTCAGGCCGTGTCATTTAAATTTACAACTTTTAGGACTTAAAACTTCTCATATATACATTATTTATATAAACTTATATTTATATAAACACTACAAAACTATAAGGAGATACGTTTTAACTTGTGGTGGGCTAGTTGGTATCGTGCTCGCTTATCAGTGCAGGGGTCGTAGGTTCGATTCCCACCAGAGGCACTGGTCTGTTTTCGCTACAACGCGCCAATGGCCATAGTAGGTAGTGCTCGGTTAGGGTATATAATTTGTAATTATATGATTATTAATTAATAAAAAGAATATGTTTTAACTTTCTGCTGGTGTCAGAAAAAAATCACCCACCATAAGCGATGATGAAATTTTAAATTTTGTTTTTTTTTTTAATTTTTAGTACAAAATATAATATTTTTATTTTGTTTGATATATATTCAAAAACAAACCTTAATAAACATTTAGGGTCTAGGAAAAACTTCCCTCCAACATCGAAAATGTTTTTCTTTTAATGTCCATAAAAAAAATTAAATTCTTCTACATGATTTATCTAAATTGTTGTTTTTTTTTTTTTTAATTATGAAGCCATTATGACTTATGATATGACATTGAATGACATGTTAAAAAAAATAAAAAAAAAATTTATTGATTTAGAAAATGAATTAGGTGGGTAAAGCTTTTTTTACAAAATGACGGAAAAAAATGTTTTTCGTTAATAATACAACATAGTTCACCTCGTGGTACAATCCCAAAAATTAAGTTATGCACCTACTATACATGATGTTTTAAAAAAGTTAATTATTTTTTGTTACCAAAGGTATAGATAATTCGGACAAATTTTGGTTTTTGTAATCAAATTTTTTGATAGATATATAAACCAAAAATGCCAGGCCAAACAGCAAAATTTAAATTTTTTAATTTAAATAACTTTTAAATAAGAGTATATAATCCAATCACTTAATTCAGGTCTTGTCTTTGTCGTACAAAGTACATTACTCCAGGACAAACATTTTGGAAATCGGTTAAAATTTATAAAAGTTACATGCTCCAAGACTTTCTTTTCACGAGGTAGTCAACTGTGACACAATGTTGGTACACCCTGTACCAAAACAGGGTGACGCAATCCCACTATTTTTAAAGACGAACACTTCTTTTAGAAATACCAGTTTGATTCATAACGATAGGGTCAGTCGTTTAGAAGTTCTATATTTATTACCATTATTTTTTCAAATACCCCACTGAGCGTATGAGTGTTACTTAAAATAATATCGCTCATACGTACTGTTGGTCATTTAAGAAAAATTATGGTGACATACATAGACCTTTTAAACTAGTGACCCGTTCAACATGAATCAAATTGGAAGTTTTAAGGAAGGTGTTTATCTTAAGAACTATTGTAATTGGTTTGTCCTGTTGTATAACAGGGTTTTACTTACAGATTGTCAAAGTTAACCACTTTGTGTGCACAAAATCTTTGGTAACCATGTCAAATATAATAAGATTTTAAATTTATTTTCATCGGGATAAACATTAATTGCATTTATAGTAATTAAATGTGCTAAAGTCCCAAAACTTATTTAACAAATTGTGAAACAATCTGATGTAGGCGTGTCCCTATCCGGATTTCATTCCTGCCTAAGGAAATCTTCAGGGGACTTTGTTATTCGAATTTCTAGAGATATTTGTTATGTTAAATCACAAATTCAATGAGAATTTCTTGTCCTCGTCTAGGAGCGAGATTCAAAATTTAAAATATCAAAGAAAAAACAAAAACAACAACAAAATATTGTCACAATTGGCTTTGTCATCTTCCAAATACTACTCTGTTTTTTTTGACAAACCTAGCAATGTAGTGACGTTTATTCAAGTAAATCAACAATAGAAAATCATATGTTTTCTATTAGTGTCAGTTACATTTAAATTTGCACAAGCACCTGCATATTTGTTATTTAAATTTATTTTCATCGGGATAAACATTAATTGCATTTATAGTAATTAAATGTGCTACAGTCCCAAAACTTATTTAACAAATTGTGAAACAATCTGATGTAGGCGTGTCCCTATCCGGATTTCATTCCTGCCTAAGGAAATCTTCAGGGGACTTTGTTATTCGAATTTCTAGAGATATTTGTTATGTTAAATCACAAACTCAATGAGAATTTCTTGTCCTCGTCTAGGAGCGAGATTCAAAATTTAAAATATCAAAGAAAATATCAAAGATTTAATATTTAAAGCTAGTGGCTAAGCGTGTAAGAAAAGATGAAAATAACTCATATTGCTCGGGTAATCAATTAAAGTTACAGATTTTCTATGTATGGTTGATATAACTACCTGATCAAACCATTAGTGGGTGGTGGATAAAAATGATTCTGAAGATTAACTATCCGCATCCACACAAGATATTTTCCATCTTCTCTTACATTTACTAACAATTATTGTCTTCTATTAGTAATAGTTACATTTAATTATAATCTCAAAAGCTATTGGCTAAACTTTAAATTCCACCAACAACGAAAAGTTGCTCATTCAATTAAAAATTGATAAATTTTTTATTGAATTAATTTCAATTAAATTTTAATAACTACCCATTTGATTATGATTTTTATTATATTTTTAGACACATTTGATTAAAAATCAATTGATTGGATTAGCAAGTGATAAATGTCGTATTCCTTATTAAAAGGCCTTTAAAAGGTCTTAGTGAGAGTAATTATGTGTAAAGAACAATGTATACTTAAACATATTTGTTTTTATGAATTAGTTTTTAAGATTAACTCTTTACTTCTTTTTTCCTATATCGCTTAAAGTACGCAACAAAAAAAAATTCTAGAACAACACGTGCTACAAATTTCATTGCAAAAAGCGTAGACTGGTTTGAGGGTATTAGTTCTAGTTCTGAGTCCCAAAAAAGACGCAATCGAAAAACTAAGTCGACGAGACTATAATTTTTTAATAGCTTGTGCTGTTGTAAATACATTTTTTTTGATCAGCTTTTTTTAATAAAATAAAATAATAGAAAATGGTTGAGTCCATTAAAGCAAACATAAATAAATGTTAGCATTAAAAAATTATTTAAACACTCCCGATAACTTTACTGTCAATTCTAAAACATACAAAAGATCTGTTTCTTTGTATGTTGAACCGATTTATAAACGCCTATCTGATCAATCCATTTCTGAAATATCAAGCAGTGACATTCTCATATTTGAAGCCGAAATCGATGAATCTTTCAAAGTGAAACTAAAAAATACTATAGACAATGCAAAAGATATCCCAAAAAAAACAGAAAAAAAATTTAGATGATTCACACACAGAGAAAAATGTAGCTATTTGCCAACTGAAATTTGTTTACTACGACTCAAATTCTGTTATTACGAATTTCAGTCTGTTGGTACGACTGAACATTGGTTTTCACATCTAAGTTCGGATAATTCAACTGAATTTTAGTCACAACACCCAAAATATTCAGAACTTTAAAGTAAATATCATTGTACTAACTGAATTTATAAGTTGTTAACACCAAAATACACTTTTCAATTCGGTTGGCACTTTAATTCTCTGTGTGTATATAATGCTCTGTTGACAATAAAGCCAGCATCGGTAGTGAACGGGTTTTCTCGGCTGATGGGAACTTTGCCACAAAAATTCGTAATCGGATGTAAAGCGAATAACTAAATATTTTAGTAGACTTAAATATTTATTTTTTTAAGGAACTGATGTATTTTTTATTTTATAATATATCACATTTATTTTTAATATAAAATTATCTCAAATCATTTTATTAATATGTTTTTGTTTAAATGAATTGCAACAATGGTTAACAAAATGGAAGTTATGTATTAATACTTACTGAAAAATCAAAACACGCCACTTTCAGTTTAAGGAATGAAGAATGTATATTACTGAACATTAGCGGTTCTCAAATACTTAAATTCAACACGTTAAATACTTTGGCATGCATCTTGATCAACGTCTGACATGGAAAAAAAAACATATATCTGCAAAAAGAGAACATCTGAGTATAAAAAGAAAACAAATGTGGGGGTTATTACACTCAAAAAAAAAAATAAGTTAGTAGAAAAGCTAGTAAAACATTTTTAAATCAGGTATACTATTTTTCAGGAAATTTTTTGCTAAAATTATGTTTTAAACTAAAATTTTGAACTTATGTTTTACTAATATTTTACTAATGTTTTACTAATATATTTTTCTAAAAAAAAATTGTGCTGATTGGCACATCGATAGTGTGAATGGCAACCAGATTAAAAATTATACGCAGAATGAATTAGATGTCAAAATGTAGTAGTGACGAGGAAAATTATACTAAAAAGTACAACTCTGGTAAGACACATAAAAAAATCAACCATGGAAGATTTTGTGTCTGTTTTTCATACATAAAACCAAATTGTGGATTGAAACAACTTAAATTTTGAGTTTTCACCGGCTTGTGAAAGTAATTGTCTATTAATTAAATAAAAATAAAATTAAATATTTAAATTTAAAAAAATTAAATGTGTATTTGTAGTCAAATTTAGTGGTCAAGTTGTAAACAAATATACAACAGGTAGACAGAATAAAGCGAAAGACAAAGGCAAAGGTAAATTTTTATGTTTCCTTTTTCTTATTGTTACACTTTGTTATTTTTTCGTTTCGTTTCTATAATTCTCTGCGGCATTAGCGTTCTTTTAAAAGATATCATCATTGAGACAACCATTGATATAAGTAGTTGAAAGATAACTTTTGTTTATGTTATGGATAATTATTTCTATATGTTTGCAGATATCACATTAATTCATGTCGTCAATGTGGGAGTAGCCTACTGAAGCTTAATAACTAATGTTAAGTTAATTTACGTGATCCAATTTACTAAATATTGTAATATAGATTGTAAATAAATATCTTCATAAAAAAAATAAAAAATATATAATGCTATGTTATTAAAAAAGCCAAATATATAATGCTATGTTATTAAAAAAGCCAGTAGATAGTGAACAGTTTTAGAAGACTTAAAAATTTATTTTTTTACGAACTGATGTATGTTTTAGTTAATAATATATCATATTTAATTTTTTTCAATTTATTTTATTGTTAAAATATAATTACAATGCAATGAAAATGAAAATTATTCAAGTTCGAGGCCATACTCTATATTTATTCATTAGGATATTGTCCTAACAAATAATCTATAGAGTTTTTTGTTTTCAAATGTAATATTTGACCCTTTCAGGAATGTGTTGATAGATCTATTTCGTGAATTTTCTAGGTTCCCATCATCAGAACACGTTTTGAAAGCGGTAACAATCCCATGCCAAACATCAAACATTCATATGAACTAGTTTACTCACTACATTGCACAATTAAAGGTCGAAAAAAACATAAATTTTATTTTTAATAAAATTATAACAAACTTGTATAATTACAATGTTTACAATAATTTTATTATTTACAATAAAGAGTTCAGCTAATTTTGCTTTTCAACTTAAATATATAAATATGCATGAGGTATAATAAATTTATTTATTTATAATTGAATATTTTAGGAAAAAATTACAAAAAGCCTTTAATATAATAGAAAAAAAAAGTTTATTAAAAACGGGATTTAGTAGTAAAAGTAAAATGTTAAGGACATAGATTCTTGATGCGCTCATGAGAGGAATTTGCACACCTAACAAAAAAGTTGTCAGTCATAACATTTATTTCATCCTTAATAAGTAGGATATCAGATAGTGAGTGAAGGCGTGATGTTGAATAATAAAACGGTAAATTATAAAACATTTTCAGGAGCTTATTCTGACAGACTTGTAAACGTCGTAAGTGTCAATCAGAAGTATCGTGCCAAGCTGGTACTGCATAAAATAAAATGGCATGAAAAATTACCTTTAGGATCAAAAGTTTGTTCTCAATATTAAGTTCAGATTTGCGATTTATAAAGGGATACAATATCCTTGTAGTTGTATTAACCATGTTCACAATATAACTAACATACTCGTTAAATAACACTTTTCTATCAAGGATCACGCCCAAATACCTCACTTTGGTCTCCCAATCAACTTCAACTCCATCAACACTTATTTTACACTGGGGTAAAAAACATGCTCTCCTTTTTCTCGTAAAGAAGATTGACAGGGTTTTCGATGGATTAACCAAAATTTTCCATTTCCTAAAATAGTGAATAGTCGTGTCCACCGATCTCTGAAAATTAACCAATATGTCGTTAGACAAAGAACCTGAACATAAGATTGCAGTATCATCTGCGAAGATCGAAGACTCACATCCAGGCAGCAATGGGAAATCTGAAGTGAAAATATTGTAGAGAATTGGGGAAAGACATGAACCATGTGGACAACCAGCGGGAATCTTATATTCCTGTGTATATTGTCCACCAATATGAACCTTGAACGACCTATCAGTTAGGTAGCTCCTGATTATTCGAATAGTTGGTGTATCCATTCCAATCACTGACAGTTTATGTATGAGAGCATCGTGCCAAACAGCATCAAAAGCAGATTTAATGTCCAATAATACCATGGCTGTAGATTTACCAGCATTAAAATTTTCTTTAACTACTTTCTTAATCCTCACTATAGATTGTGTAGTGTTGTGTTCAGCACGGAAACCGTACTGTTGGACAGGAAGGATGTTGTTATCTTCAATAAAATCAATAAGTCTCTGCTTTATAATTTTCTCCAGTACTTTACTCATCGATACCAAAAGACTTATAGGTATATATGAGTCAGGACTGGAGTGGTTTTTACCGGGTTTCGGAATGTCTATTACCTTAGATTTTTCCCAGATTAATGGAAAGTGACACATGGTTAAACATGCATTAAAGAGAAGTGTCAAAACTTCAAATCCCTTTGTAGGTAGTGATTTTAGGCACCTGTTGGAAATACCATCAATACCTGGGCTTTTCCTATTCTTCAAATTTCGAACAATATTTTTAATCGTCGCAATATCTACAATGGTGGAAGTTTGCGTCGTATAGCCTTGACTAAACAAAATTCTTATAGATTCAGAAACTGTCTGTATTGTATCGGAATCGCTCAAATTCGCAGAAATAGAGTGGTTCAAAAGAAATTTTTGAGCCAATATTTCTGATTTCCCGTTATTTGTCGTGTACAAATTACCATTTAATTTGAGACTAGGAATAAATTTCGTCTTCCTTCGGATGATTTTAGAAATATTCCAAAATTTCGGAGAAGATTTATCGAAACTACTCAAAAGATCATTCCAGTTAGAGTTTCTAAAATTAAAAAATACTATCTCGAATAGCATTATTCAAAAAAGAAGTTTGAAGTTTGTATAATGGAAGCCTATATCTTATCCAGTTCCTCCTAGAATTATTTCTCATAGTTATTAAATTCAATATGTGTCCAGGCAGGCGTTTAACAAAACAATTGGAAGTTGTTTTCTTCGGTACACTTGAATCAATAGCGTTATGCAATAGTGCAGTAAATTCAACTACTTGATGCTCAATGTCGTCGATATTCTCTAATGGGGCGTCAGTTAAGTAGTTTACATTTTCATTTACAAATCTTCTAAATGACCTCCAATTAGCATTTTTATAATCATACTCCAAGTTCTCAGTAGACAGATACCCTGAATTAAATGTCATATATACAGGTAAATGATCCGAACTCAGCCTGTCCAGCGTTAATGCCGCTGAAAGCTTTTCGGGAACATTTGTGATAAAAAAATCTAATACTGAAGGGTTCGCAGAACTACTCACTGGAATAAGAGTAGGTTCTGGAGGATAAACGATACTGAAATGATTAGTACTTATCAGTTTGTGAAGTATGTTACACCAACAGTTCGCCCGAAGGGATCCCCAGGCCTGATTACGACAGTTAAAATCGCCGCCTAAAATATATTTCCCCTTAATTCTTGATAATTTTTTTAGATCTGATCTAAACTGAGCCTTTTTGATACCCATTGGACCAGCAGAACCACCGGGAAAGTAACAGCTATATAAATTTATATTCATATTATTATCAAGTTTGACATTAACACCTAAGTTTTCTATTAACTCCGTACCAATTGCCGGTAAAATTTCATGACTTTCACCCTTGCGAACCACTATTGCTACTCCACCACCCCGAGAGTGCTCCCGATCTTTACGATAACAGGCATACTCTGGGTGGTACATTGTAATATTATTATTCAAACCAGTTTCACTCACTAAACCGATATCAACATTTTCCCGTAGTAAAAAGTCAAAAAATTCATAGAGTTTATTACGTATTCCTCTAGAATTCCATAATAAAATCTTTAAATTAGCATTCATGGTAGAAATTTAGAAGCTAAATCAGTGATAACAGCGAATTGATCACTTTTATTTTTACAATTTTTTAGTTTTCCCATTAACTCCAGGGTTAAAGATTTGAGTTCCTCTAAAGAAAAGAGATCATTCGAGTTATTAGGCGATGAACGAACGAACATTAGCAAACGTTTTGCCTGTTGAAGTATGGTTATTACCAGTATAATTATTACGAGTATTTGTAACATAATTGTTAACCATACGAGGCATATTTCTCTTGTTAGGGCTAGCATATCGATCTCTCATGCTCACAAATGAAGATCTGTTGGGACAAATATTATCAGTAGATTTATGATCACCGCTACAGTTCGCACATTTTACAGCTGTCGAAGTACAAGTTGAAGTTTCATGTGCACCAGCACATTTAGCACAGAATGTTTTAATGTTACAGTTGCTGGTGTAGTGTACTCCTTAAGCGTACACTGCATACCAACCACTAATATTGATTTCCCAACATACCGTCTCAAATACTGTAGAGTGAACACCATACAAGTGGCATCAAGTAACAGTCTAGCGACACCTATGACCGCATTCTTTAACTTGTACTCAGATATCTGGTGACCGTATGTTGACGATAAGAAAACAATGCATAAAAATAATTAAGAACAAAAATAAATTGAGTGATTCCTAAAATCACTCAATACTAGACAATAAGTTAGACTTGTAAAAATAGTATATAAGAACATGTAAATTTGTAAATAAAACAGACTTCTATTTAGAGTTCTAACAACACTATTAACTGTGTTCTTACTTTTTTGAGTCTCAATATTTTGGCAGTTCTTTTGAACGCCTTTTTATAAGCTGATCCCCAAACAGCTATTAAAATATAGAATTGGGCTATAGGGAACCTTGCTACCCATACAATAGTAGTAATAAACACATTACATTACATTACATGGCGATCCTGCCAAATTAACACGTTACATTACATTACACTGGACCCATGACCAAACATTTGACAGTTGTAACATTGAGTTACTTTGTTCTGTGATTTAGTATGGTAGTTAAATTTTACTCTAATATAGTTAATACTGTTATATTTGTCCCTTAACTCAGGTAAATTTATTGATCCCTTTCTAAGGTAAACAATGTAAAGTACAAATTCACGATTCATACACGTTTTACGGAAAACAGCCTTGACATCTAAACATTCTAAGCCCATCTTAGCTAGATCCAATTTTACCTTGATCGGATCGATTTTATCCAAACCAGATAACACCACTTTGTATGGCCTATTGCTCTTAGGAGTATAAGAGAAATATTCAGTATTATTTGATTTTAAATATTTTAATAAAATATCGTAATCAAACTTGTATTCACAGAACAATTTCTGTCCGATCGATATTTTCCTGATAGAATATTTATTAACTTTGCTTTCCTTGCAAAATTTATGTATACACTCATAATAATCCATGCTTAAAAATACAAATATATTTTCATAAATTTTTTTTCGTAGAATGTACAAACATTTTCTTTATATTACAAAACTTTTGTATAAAACAAATTATATAAATTTACAAATTTCGTAAAAAATACAAACATGATTTCGTAATATTTTTTTAGTACATTGTACAAAAATTTGTAATGTTACAAATATTACATATGGATGTTGATGTGGTTAGAGGTCGGATTTGCAATCAGAAGGTTGCGAGTTCAACTCCTGGCCAGGACAATGTTTTTTTTTTTTTTTTAGTTTTTATATTTTTATATTTTTATTTTTGTATATTAATAATTTTTAAATTTCTATGTTTATTTTTTTATTTCATTATTACTATTTTTGTGTTTTGATATAAATGGATATTTTGTATTTTGTTTAATAAAGAGGATCCTAAAACAAGTTAAAGAGGACCCGAAAACACTACTTCCACTTTATTTGCCGGGTTTAGTATGAAATTCAATAAAGCAAATATTTAAAAAGATAAAATATTTAATAATAAAATGCAATTAGTTTGAAATTGTTATTTAAGTTTTTTATTATTATTTTTTTATTTTGTTTTTTAATATATTATTTGATATATTTATAAAAAAATTATATTATTTTATTTAGTTCAATAAACATAATAAAAATATTTAATTGTCATTTTACCTTTTTTTATTAAATATTTGTGGCATATTTTTCTAGTTTTCATAAAAATTTCATAATATTTTCGACTTAAGTTCCTTTTTAGTTTGTTGTATTGCATCAGCTACTTTGGTGCAAATGGTAGAGGGGTCTACTTCAACACAGCAGGACGTCACTGAAATCGTGAGTTCGATTCTTGTGTGGCACTATTACATTTTTTTTTTTTTAATTTTAAAATAAACCCGTAAGGTATGCACCACATTTTTATTTAAAAAAAGGTTTTACAAAACTTTACGAAATGTGATTTGTATATTCTACAAATTTTTTCGTAATGTCAAAATAACCAAAACTTTCGTAAAATGAACAACGGTTTTCGTGTATTTTACCTATAAATTATTATGAGTGTATCATCTGTTGTACTTTTTAAAATTGTTATAGGTGGTATATGAACTTTTGGTGGCACAGCGGTGGAGGCACCCATATTTTCTTCTTCTTTTTCATTGTCATTTAATGTTTTAACGGATGGTAATAATTATTATTATTAATAAATCCACGTTAAGATTTACTGGCAACATCAGCTGATCGTTTCCTAGTCGAACTCATGTTTGAAAAGGAGAGTTTTGTGTTAAAACTCTATATGTGTAGTGTCTCTCCCAAACAGCGCAAAACAAAACGCAAAAGAATATGTAACACAGTAAATTGAAAAACTAGACTTTTATTGCTGTTGTATTACAGCAATAATAATTTACCGATATTTTTTTTTTGTTTAAGTTGCAATGCGTAATTATATCTTGTATCGTCATACAATCAAGAGAGACTGATATTTATTTTTAATTTGAAATTATATCAAATCATTTTATTAATATGTTTTTGTTTTAGTTTCCAATGCACAAATTGAATACATTTGTGCTTTATTATTTAATATTTAATAAAAACTTCCTTTTAAAAAAAAACATTCCTTATGATCAAATACCTGGTTTTAAATAAAAAACTAATTTCTCGGAAATTCTTGGGATTTCCGTTAAATATATAATTTTTACCGGGAATTCCTGTAAATGAAAAAGTTCTGGAATTCCCAAACCCTATTATCAATTGATCTTAACAAATGTAGATATAGAGCCGTATAGCATTTTGACGAAATACTCCCAAGCTGATATTAGCTATTCTTTCTGCTATCTGAAATAAATAGAAAAGGTAAAATATGTAAAACGTATAAACTGTATAAAAAATTTGTTCACACTAACTTATTTTAGAATCAAATTTTTCTGCACAAAATTTGTAACTGGCGAGTTTTTAAATCACCTTGATCTATAATTCGGAATCAAACAAAGTTCTGAGATCAACGTTTAGTTTTTTTAAAACACTCTTAAATTTATATTTTTCTTGAAAGTTTGTCTCTTTCAAGCATTGCCATGTCTAAAATAATATTAAGTTTAATTTTATACTTTTTTTTTAATTTTCAGTTATACGGATTTTTTACAACTAAACAATTAAAGTTTATTAACGCCTGCCTTCCGTATTGGAAATATTGCCATTTTTTTGCATCTGTTATACATCAAATCAAATCAAAAAAACGTGATAAAATATATCAAAGATTTTAATTTTTAAACTTAATTAATATTTAACGTAGGGAAAATACTTTGTTTTACAACTTACATTACCAAAGACTTTTTATACACAAAGTGCCTCACTTTGACACCCTGTAAGTATATATTGTTCTAAAATAGGGTGAACCAATAACAATAGTTCTTAAGATAAACACCTTCATTAAAACTTCCAATGTGATTCAAGTTGATCGGGTCAGTAGTTTAGAAGTTCTCTTTATATCACCATTATTGTTTTTAAATGTCCAACAGCACGTATGAGTAATATTATTTCAAGTAATACTCATACGCGCAGTGGGGTATTTGAAAAGTTAATAGTAATTAATATAGAACTTCCTATAAATATAGAACTTTCTATGGTTATGAATCAAACTGGAATTTGTAAAAGAAGTGTTCGTCTTTAAAAATTGTATGATTGGGTCACCCTGTTTTGGTAGCCGGCAGCTGGGAACTTTGCCACAAAAATTTGAAATCGGATGTAAAGCGAATTAATAAATGTTTTTGTAGACTTAAAAATTAATTTTTTTTTAACGAACTGATGTATTTTTATTTATTGATATATCATATTTATTTTTAATTTACTCAATTTATTAATATGTTTTTGTTTTAGTTTCCAATGCACAAATTGAATATGTTTGTGCTGTATTATTTAATATTTAATAAAAACTTTCTTTTATCAAAAAAAAAAAAAAAAAAAAAAAACATTCCTCAGGATCAAATACCTGGTTTTAAATAAAAAAAATTAATTTCTCGGAAATTTTTGGGATTACCGGGATACATATTCTTCCCGGGAATGCCAGGAAATGAAAATGTTCGGGAATTTCCAACCCCTATTAGCAATTCATCTTAACGAATGGTCATGCAGTAGAAACAACCTGTTATAGTATAAACAATCTGTTATAGATATACCGTGTAGCAATTACAATAAGCAAAAAGGCAAATATCATCAAAATAAGTTCCCAAATAGCTAAAGATTCACAATATCATTGCGATAAATACTGAAGAGTAATGGACCAAAACACACTTCCTTGTGGTATTACATATTTAACGTCACCATTGATACTTGCATGGCCATTAATCTCAACGTATTGGTTTACTCGTATTAAATAGCTGCTTAACAAAGTGAAAGCCCCTCTATTCTAACCATAATATTATGGATTTTTATTAGGATTACATTATAAATTCTCAAGTTCGAATTTTAGTAACAGACGCAGATGTTATTCATTCTTGAACAGATCCTGCATTAGGAGTAAAAGTAGATGGTACGCCTGGACGATTAAATCAAACAAATTTTTTAATTAATCGTCCTGGACTAAGGTCAATGTTCAGAAATTTGTATGGCTAATACAAATTGTAATTGAAAGAATTCCAGTATATTATTTCATTAAATGAATTTCTACAAACATAAATTCTTCATTAGATGACTGAAAGCAACTACTGGTCTCTTAAACCATTTTATAGCACTTACTTCTAAAAATGAAAAAAAAATAGTTAAATTATATAATTAGTTTTTTAAGTTAAAATTATCAACTTCTTGATATTTTTTAATTCCTCAAATAGCTCCTATTGGTTGATTAAGTTTATTTATTATTTTTTCAATTACATTCATAATTTTGAATATACACACAGAGAAATAAAGTTCCAACCGATTTGAAAATTGTATATTAATGGTAACAACTTATAAAATCAGTTAGTACAACGATATTTGCATTAGATTTCTGAATATTGTGGGCGTTGCAACTAAAATTCAGTTGAATTAACCGAACTTTGTTATGAAAACTAATGTAAAGTTGTGCAAATCGTCTGGAATTCGTAATAACCGAATTTGAGTCGTAGTAACCGAATTTCAGTTAGCAAATACCTAAATTTTTCTCTGGGTGTAATAAATTATTATTCATTTATCCCTTCTATACCTTAATCAAATTTAATAGATAAAAAACAATTCACAAATTCATTAAGTTGAAAATGATAACTAATTTATTTTCTGTATTTGACCCTTCTTCTAGTATTTTTAATACTTCATTAAATTGATTAAGAACTTTTCTAGGAACTTTAATGATTCCTTCTATATACTGATTAATAGCTTCTTGATACCATATTTTTTGAAATAATATTTTATTAACTCTTCATAAAGAACTTAAAACTCTTTTAGGGCCTATAGGAACTAATGAATCTACGCTTATTTTTATATCTTTATTCTCAATAATTTTATTTAACAATTTGATGGGTTTATTTCCTTATATTTTCACTAGAACAAGTCATTTAACTGTAACTCTTATGATCATCATTATGTTTTATATTATTTGGATGAATTAATAATACTCAACATATATTTGCTCATTTAGTACCTCAAGGCACTCCAGCAGTTCTTATACCTTTTATAGTATGTATTGAAACTATTAGAAATGTAATTCGACAAGGTACTTTAGCTGTTCAATTAACAGCTAATATAACACTGTGGAACAAATTCAGGCTAGCAAAAGTTAGGCCGATTCTGAGAGTGAGGGGTGAAAATAGAGGCTATTGTTTTTTAATCGACCTTCGAACTTTGCAGTCAAATGCCGATTTTCAGCATATTGTTTATATCGTTTTTTGGCTATAACTCGTCGACTAATTGATATTTTTCAATCTGTAAAAGCCAAATTATTGCTAGAGACCTATCCAACAATTAAAATTTTTAAAAAAATTGATTTAGAAAATTTTTGTGGTGCTTATGAAGCAAAATGTTGGAAAAAAAATTTGTTTCATGCTTTTTTTTTTGAATATACCCGAAAGTGTCGAAAAAAATCCACGATATGGTGTTGGCCGATCGAGGAGTAAAAGTTCATGAGATTGTTGATATAGCAGTGTGGTTTCGATTTTAATTGATCAGTTGGGTTTAAGAAAGCTGTCTGCTAGATGAGTGCCGCGTTTGCTCTCAATTGACCATAAACGTAATCGTGTGACAACTTTAACGGATTGTTTGGAGTTGTTTAGACGCAATTCGAATGAGTTTTTGCTGCGTTTTGTAACTGTGGATGAAACATGGATCCATTACAACACTCCGGAGCCCAAGCAGCAGTCTGAACAATGGGTTTCTCCGGGTGAACCGGCTCCGAAGAAGGCCAAGGTAAGTTTGTCGGCCAATAAGGTGATGGCAACAGTTTTTTGGGATGTAGGCGGGATAACCCACATCGATTACCTTCAAAAATGAAAAACAAAAAACAGCGAATATTATGCCAACCTATTGGACCGATTCAACGAGGATTAAAAAAAAATCGCCCCAGAATGGCCAAGAAAAAAGTTATTTTTTATCAAGATAATGCAAGAGAGCACACGTGTGTAGTCTCAATGCAAAATTCCATGAATCGTTCTACGATTTGGAACCTCATCAATATTTCATATTTCCAAACCTAAGGAAATGGCTCGATGGAAAGAGATTTAGCTACAACGATGAAATTATTTATCAAAAAAATGCATACTTTTAGAAGGGATACAAAAGTTGGAGAAACGTTGGACTAAGTATATTGAGCTAAAAGGGGATTATGTTGAAAAATACTTTTTTTTTTTTTTTTGCAAAAAAAACTGTGTTTCATTCAAAAAGTCACGGACTTATTGATCCGCCCTCGTACATGGGGAAACCCATTGAGGCAATGATTTTCCCATATAAATTATAATTGCAAAGCTTTGGCAATTATATGAAAAAAACAATGCCTCTGTGCTAAAATCCCAAATATGGGTTTGGAATCTTTATCGCGCCTCTCAGATTCTGTGTAATTTTTCTTTAGATAAAAAAAAAAATTATCACATTCACTAAATATGTTATGTAGAGAAAACTAATAGGTTTTTGTATAAAAATGCACTCAGATTCCGATACATATTGCTTGTGAAAAAATCGGTCATAGCTTGAGACAGTTTTCCTTCTAAAATTCGTCTCTTTAATTTCTCTTCATTGCACTTAAATTTTTGTTGTTTGTTGTTCGCTGTCTTGATAGCCGTTTAGTTTGGATTTCTACGCTACAATAGTAAATATGGGTTGAAAACATGTATTAAGGACAGACAATGATAAACGAATTCCTTCGGCACAATATTTTATATTTATATACCTCTTATGAATGATATCCCTGATATCCTTAAAAAAGAAATTTTTACTTTTCTGACGAACTATAATAAATACAGTTACTAAAATGAAATAGTGTGCACTTGTTTATCTAATGGTCTACTTTCGTTTCGAGTTGGAACCATTGAGGCTGATTTTTCTTTTTGCACAGTGTAAAGCAATCTAGATAGTAAACAAAACAACTATTTTAAAAAGTGAATATTAAAAGTTGTTGAATACACAAATACATTAAATACAAGTTTTATAAAGTTTTGAAATTATCATCAATCATATGTTAATGAAAAGCTATTGGTTTGCAATATTCTTTTAGTACTGAAAGTGTCTCGTTGTAATGAAAATGAATTTAACGGCTTTATATTTCAACTACAGTGATAAATCCGCTGAGCAATTCAATGCCATTAATCAGTTTGCTGCAGCTGCTCTATTGCATATTATTGTAAATTATTTTTCAAAATGGTCCAATTTTTTTGTGTTGACACTGTCTTGTCGCACTGATCGTACTTGTGATTTTTACAATGATATGATTTATAAAATGTTTAATGAATGGAATGAATGGCCACGTCAAATTGTGGTAGTGAATAGAAATGAAAAGATTAAAGTTCCAGGATTAAGACAACATAATATGATATTTACTGATTCCTATGAGGCATTTAAGTAAGTTTGAATTACTTTTTAATTAAAATATCCCAATAGTTACACTTAAAACTTTCCAGAGAAACTGAAATACATTTTTATACGGCTGATTACAATTATAACGAATATTATTATATATTTCTACAAACTCACGATCATTTAATATTTCGAGAAATGCAAAAGATATTTGAATATTGTTGGCTGCATTATCTCATCAATTGTATCATTCAAATACAAACGGAAAAGGGAGAAATTCTAATTTACACTTATTATCCATTTACTGAGAAGTATTGTGGTAAAGTTGAACCGATTTTAATTAACGAATTCAAAGGTACATCCTTAGTGCACGAGGAATTGTTTCCCAAGAAATTGAAAAATTTTTATGGTTGTCCACTGAAAGCAGCTCTTTGGCATGTTCCACCTTATTTATGTTTATCTGCAGATTCAAATAATGTCACATACATCTCTGGTGGTTTTGAAGGTACACTTTTATTGCAATTAGCGAAAAAATTAAATTTTACTTTGGATATAAAAATTCCCGAAAATGATAGTCAACGTGGTTTAATGTTAAAAAACGGTTCTTTAACGGGAGCTCTAAAAATGGTGAGTATTATTTAAATTGAGTAAGGTCAAAGTTATATTAAAAAAAGTCATTGCATATATGACTACCACGCGGCATTTGATTGCAAATTGATTAAAATTTTTCTTTATTTGCTATTCTTCTTTGTTTACCGTACACAACTCTTCTCTTACATCTACTAAGTAATCTCCCAAATTTTATACAATCAGAGCTCAGTTATCACGCCCTTAAAAACAGTTACAAGTTTTAAAAAAACTGTTTGTAATATTAGAAAAAATTGCAAAAATCCTTTGTAATTCTTGTTAATCTTTTTACTAGTATTTAGTAAAAATTTTTGTTGAATCGATCTATATCGATTTCCATTAAGAATTTAGTAAAATTTTAGTAAACCACATAGCATTCAGCAACTTAAGCACATCATTTGCAACGCAAAGCAAAACGTCTTGACAAGAGCCATTTAATGCCAACAGGAAGGTGGGCCCCATTTAAGGGATGTAATTTTTTATACTTAGCTAAAAAAAAATTATAAGCTATAGTTACATTAAGAAAAATTTTAAAACTGTAAAAATAAAAAAGTTATAGGCATTTTAAATCAGTCACACGAAGTTGGCCCACCCCGTACTTTTACTTTACTAAAAAACTACAGCTATATTTTGCCACAATTAGCAAAACAATCTGATGGCCTGATCATATCAAAATTTTCTGTAACTATCACAGTTTTTTTATTTGAGTGTACCATACTTGGGATTTTTTCATTAGCATTGAATTTTCATTAGCATAAGTTCACTAAAGGTTTAATATCTGCCTGTGCCACAGGATCGGTACCTTTGTGCCAGAGACCGGTCCTCTGCTACACCCTACCCTATGTAAACAACTGGCAAATTTAACATGGGCTTGTCACAGGAGGGGGTCATTTGTCCTGCTTTAAACCACAAAGTGGCATTCCACAGGATGGGCATACCACAAGACTGTCGCAAAAGGGACATGTCCAATAAAATAAACGAAAACTAAATAGCTTCCAATGGATAAAATTCTGGCCAACTGGCTTTTTCGTGTTAATAAGCATTCTGGTTAAGTGGTATGTCCTCCCTTTACCAGTCACATTATTGGTAATTTTAGGACAATTGACACTGCTTAACCTACTTCAGTATTAAATAATACCAGTCCTGTGATAAGTTCTTCTTTAACAAGGACTTTTAGGTCAATTGACTCCTCATTCCCCATAGGGATATCCCAGAAGTATGTAAATTTGAAGAGCTATATAATCGAAAGTTGTTATCGGATTTCGCTGATTTGAAAAGCATTAGATTTCTATGGTTATCCTCTATCACGCTTATGCAATAATTTAAATATGAAATTTTTAAATGCTTTAAAAAAAATGTTTAAATATGTTTCAATCGAAAACATAACATTTCTTATATAAAACTGTTTAGTTTAACTTTTTGGAAATAATTTTAGTTTTTTTCTATGAAACATTTTTCAAAGATTCCGCATCACATTTTAGAGTAATAGTTCGACAAAAAATTGACTTTCTGTAGAGCGATAAGTACACACCAGCTGTGTGCTTAAGGGGCTAAAAGCTGCAAAATTCATTCAATCTTCATGTCGTTAGTTGCTGTACGGGGTTTAATTTTAGACTTATGGTTTCTTGGGAAAATATTCTTTGAATTTTCGGTAGTTTACGATTTTGCTAAAACATTTTTTATAAAAAAAAATACACATCATTATGTACATATTTTACAATCTATTTATTACAGTTAACAGAACGAACAGCGGATATTAGCTTGGGAGGATTTCGTCAAAACACGTTACGTCGTACTGTAACGACATCTACAATGAATTATTACCATACCAAACTTTCTATAGTTGTCATATCCGAATCATACCGTAAGAGTTCATTGCAAACATTATTATTTCCATTTAACAGAAACTCGTGGTTTTTCCTGCTTGCTGTAAATTGTATTGCATTAATAGGCGTAGTCATACTAAAACACATTTATGGACAAAAATTACCACAAATATATAACCATGGTGTTTTGGATATTTTACTATCGATATTGGGCATGCCAACAATATATACTCCAACAAAGACTGTTAGCAGAATACTAAATATATCATGGATGATATGTACTTTAATAATAAGAACTATGTATCAAGCATTATTATATCATTTGATACGTATGTATGTTGTAGACGATGTTCCTCAAAGTCTAGAAGAAATGGTACGGAAAAAATACTCAATTGCTGTAAACTTTGTATCTCTTGAAACTGTCAAACAAATATCGTTATTCAATTCTATGAATATTATTGATCTTAACACTTCTTCAAGCATGGTTGTATTAAACTATATGGAAAACTTACCACTCAAAGAAGCCAAAAGGTACGCAACTACAATTCCCCTTAATTTGTTACAATATTTAGCTGTAAGTTCACGTAAAGCGGGAGTATATAAGGTGTTGCCAACGGATATACTTAATTTTGAATTTTGCATGTTTATGACAAAGCATTCATTCCTAGTCGATCAATTTGATGAGTTATTGCTGTGGATAGGTGGATCAGGTCTAATGAATGCTTGGTCAAGACAAGAAGTCAATGAAAATTATTACAATAGTCAACATTTACAACTCGATCGTTTATTTGGTTTAGAACAATTACAAGTGGCATTTTTTGCTGTTATGGGTGGTTATATTGTGGCAATTGTAATTTTTATATTAGAGTTATTTTACAAATGTTTTAATTGACAGTGTAAAAAATTAGTTCAGATCAGATCTAAAAATATATGATTGAATTTAATTAGATATGGTTTAATATAAAAAGATCTGTTGCCATATCTGATCATATATGATATGATCTAGCATTTGCGTTACGCTTTATGGCCAGATCTGTTTTGGTATAGTTCCAGATCTGTTTATATCTGAATTGATCTGGTAAATTAGATAGTTCTTATACCCAGATATGAGCAGATCTGTTATTTATTTTATTACTTTATAAAGATAGGTAAGTGATTTAAAAACCTTAAAATTATTCAAGTACAATATTATGAAAATACCCATGCGTATTATTTACGAAGCATTTCATACATTGTACGAATATTTCTTTATTAAGCACCACGAAAATCTTTCGTAAAATATACAAAATCCACGAAATTTTTGTGTGCATTTTACTAATTTATTTTTGTGTTTTACGAAATAGTTTCATTGTTTTGCACCACAAAAATCATTCATAAAATATACGAAACTATTCTTAACATTTTTGCATAAATTTTAATAAGATTTTTTTTAGATTCTAAGAAAAAATTTCGATATTTCGTTTGCTTTATTACACAGTGCAACATTTTTTAGCACATGATTTTGGGACTTAAATCTGGGAACTGCACGTGAAAGTAGCCCCAAAAATAAGAACTTCTGCATCATTCGTTTTGTCAAGTTGGATGCAGTAATAATTGAATGCTTTTGCTCAAGGCGTATTTTTAGCACTTTTTCTATATTTTAACACGGTTATATCTCGGTATACCGGACGGAATATCTATTTTGTGTCTGAAGCAAAGTTGTAGATATTGAATAGGAGAAAAAAAAATGCGCAACAATCCTACCCGAAAAAGGTGCATCCGGTGATTTAATAATCACTAAAATGCATATTTTTCCCCATTTTTCATATTTTTTGAGCAATAACTGGATTACAAATCCACAAATATTCTTTTTTTTTCTTATAAACTTATAAAAATTCTTACACAGAAAATATGAGATTTGTATATGTTATCTATGCATGGAAACAAAATTTACAACATTTTCAATAATAATTGAAAATTTTCTACAACTTTGCTTCAGATACAAAAGAGATATTCCGTTCGGTATACCGAGATATAACCGTGTTTAAATATAGAAAAAGTGCTAAAAATCCGCCTTGAGCCAAAAAATTCGTATAGTCATTAAATTATTACTGCATGCAACTTGACAAACGAATTATGCAGAAGTTCTTATTATTGAAGATACTTTCACGTGCAATTTTCAGAATTGAGTCAAAAAATCACGTGTTGTTTTGTGTTATGAAAAAATTTTGAAAAAAAAATTTAATAAAATTTAAAGAATATTAAATGCGATTTTCAGTTTTAGGAGCTCTAAATACATAATAAAAAATAGTCGCAAGCTTGTCGCATTTTTGCTGTAAATTAGTGATATTTATGAAACAGTTTCATTTGACGAAACCCAATGAAATTTTCATCATATTTATGAAAATTTTTAATAAATATTATGATCGTTTAAGTGTAGTTTTCAAATGAGAACTTTAACCATTTCCAAAAAAGGGTGTTTGTTTTCTGTGCAAGTAAATCATTCAGCCGTTTTTTGACATTTCAAATTAAAGGATTTATTGCAAAATCTTGATAATTGTCCATTAATCATAAATTTATTAAATATTTAAAAAATCTATTATATTTTTACATAAATTCGATTTTAAACTAGCAACTTCTAAACAAAATATAACCGAACAAAATAATAAAAATAATGCATAAATACTGAATATACCAAATAGTAACCAAATAGATAATTTTATCGGTTCACGTTTAACAAGACTAGAATGTGTCGTTGCAAACAGATAATACGATTCGAAACGTTTTATTAAACCCGCTGCTAATATTCGCAAGATCAATTACTGCGTTTGATGTCTTAAAAATGTATGTCGTGGCATATAAAATACTATGGGTGCTGAAATTAAAGGTTGTGCTAATATATCAACCCTTTCATTTGGATTCTCCTGATTGTACGACAGAATGGACCAATCTAATAAACATAAAGAATGGCCCAGTTATAATCTGGACGCACAAAAGTAGTTATAACTTTGTAAATAACAGACACATTTTTATAAATTACACACCAAATTAAAAGAAATTTATTCAGCTTTAAGGAAAATCATACAAATAAATTAATTTTCTTTGTTACGAATAAAAGAACGTACATGTTTGTTGATGCTCCCCATTAATTTTTGCACATCCTTCGGTTTTACTTTTTTAGCACTCTGGTTCCATTTTTGTGACATTATAACTTCAGTTTTTGCTTCTTTATTACTCTTCTTCAATTTATTTTTTACATTTGCCCAATATCTTTCGATTGGTCGAAATTGGTCGAAAAAATCTTAAGTATTTTAGAAATTTTCGAACCACTCAATGTTGGATTTTCTAAGAAAGTGTGCAAAATTTCTTCACGTCTTTTTTGTTCCATGGCGTCTGTACGAAATACTATTCGAATGACAGCCTTGAAAATTATGGCAAATAACGGTATATGTCTTGTCAACAATATATGGAAATGGTTTTAAAATTTCATACACTGGGGGCGCTGTAACAACGTTATGAATGCGTCCAGATTATAACTGGGCCATTCTTTAGTACAATTTTTTCATTGTCCGTGGTATAACTAATACGTTTAAATAGTTTAGAGGTTGGATTATTTGCATCATTCATGGCAGTTTTAGCATCTGGTGCGGCCAGTCTAACGACTCTTTCTATAGCTGGAAATGCATATATTGTATAATTATTATTTATAACTTCACGTAAACTACTTATGGAACTACGAGCTCGACCATCTTGTAATAGTTTAAAAAGTTCAGCAGAATATGCAGACCTCAGAACAAATGTATATAACATCCATACGACTAAAATATAGCGTGCAAAAGTTCTATAGGGTATGCGGTTCAATGTTGGACCTCCGAATAATGTTGAAAGAAGATTTGTAATTGGTATGCGATTTTTTTGACCATACACAAAATCCATAATGTTTGATTTTCCCAGCAATCGCAGATACTATATGAAGAGTATGGCAAATAGTATAGTGGAACTAAGGCACGACCATATTAACGAAATGGTTTGTATAAACGTTCAAATGGCGACATTTTTCGTCCTTGTGGTATGGCCAAGGTATATGGTATCGTGACATAACTATCACTGGGCTGCATTACTCTTGAACGTAATTCATTATACATCAGAGTTATATTTGCCTCCCCCTCAATGATCTGTAAAATATTAACAATAATTTTTTGATTTACCTAAAGAATTATTGGTTTGAGCATTGATAAATTAGTTCATACAATTTGAGTTAGAAAAAAAAACTATAAGCATAATACATTTATGCATAAAGGCAGCCGAATTTATTTACAATCAAATAGTTCGGTTTCAGCAAACTAACTTTTCAGTTGTACTGACAAATTTTATTCGAGGCAACCAAAGATTTACAGAAACAATAAAAATTTCCATTTATAGTAATTAAATGTGCTAAAGTCATAAAACTTATTTAACAAATTGTGAAAAGCAATCCTCTTAACTAATATTCTGTTGTCATATCCGAAAAACTCGGCTACCACAACCGAGTCATTTCATAGTCAACAAATTCAATTGTCAGCACGAATATGTTTTTATGTGTGCCTATCAAAGTAAATTACACTCCAAATAATAAATTAGTAGAAAATTCAGTAAAACGCCTTGTAAATCAAATATACTATTATTCAGCATATTTTTAGCAGAAATTTTGTTTTCAGCTAAAATTTTAAATATACTTATTTAGCACTTAACTATTTTGAACTTATGTTTAACTTATATTTTACTAATGTTTTACTAATTTATTTTGCTAAAAAGTTTGTTCTGATAAGCAAGTTAATAGTGTGGACGACAACCATATTGAAAGAGATACGCAGAATGTAGTAGATGTAGCGGCATGTCAAGATATAGTAGAGACAAGAGAAATGATACTAAAAAATACAACTCTTGTAAGATATACAAAAAAACATCCAGGAAGATTTTTGTATGCGTTTCACAAAAATTGGCAAAAAGCTTTTCTGCTTAAGTAAAAAGCGATTTTTAAAGTTTTTAAAATGAAATAGCTCTCTCTAGATGTTTCAGACTTTAAACATAACTTTTGAATTTATATCGAAAGTAAATATCTATCAAAATAATGTGCAAAAGTTGATGTATCAGCTTTTTCCGACTTTTGAGATTTTTTTTTTTTAATTGTGTAAGTTCAGGAATACTGGCTACTGAAGTTTATTTTTTGTTTTAAGAAAATCTTTCTCTATATATTCTAATAAAGAAAATGGAATAATTTTCAGCACATTGAAGTTTTTACAAGTTGGAAAATTCTCGATCTGATCTTTTAATTTAACAAAAACGTTCATATTGAGCAAATTTGTCTGACTCAAAACTTGTTCCCGTATGTCCTAAACCAAAACATAACATCGATATTTTATTATTAACATGCCAAAAATTATGTTTTTAAAAACATTTTATGGCAACAGTGAAACAATAATTTTAAAATTTCAAACATTATTCAAATAACCAAGACTTCAACTGTGTTTGTTATATTGCCCTTCTATATAAATTTATCAGCCTTACAATTAGGGGTTACTTTAAAGAAATATCAGGGGCCGAATTACGGCATTCGTGATCGAGTGAAATCGTTCGAAAACTGTGTTTTTAGTGAGTAACTATAAAAATACAAAGTTTTATATTTATTTCTAATCAAATACCAATGCAGAACATCCCCGATAAAAAGTATTTCGTTAAAAAAATTTTTTTCGGAAATAGGAAATTAATTTCTATCGAAAAATTACGATCACGAATGCCGTAATTCGGCCCCAGTACGAAACGGTTTAAGCTTAGCTACGAATTATAAAAGCGAGTTTTCGTGACTCTATTTTGGTAAATATCGCCTAAAGTAGGCAGCGAAGAAAAATTGTAGTAGCATTTTTATTTTATTTTTCATGCAGAACATGAGGTACAAAAGGCTTGTCCTGTTCATGGTTCCTCCTATCTCATAAAATATTGGGAAATAAGAGGCATATAAAGTTAGATTCGACAGCATTGGCAGAAAAACACAATCGGCACAGTGTCGGCAAAGCGTTGGCTTTTTCAAAATTTGACCCCACGGGTCAAAAGTCGGGACATCAGAATTCGTTTTAGAGGTATGGTTCTTTCGGCAAAGTTTCTTATTTTGATCCCTAGAATACGATTTTCCTTGAACGTTGAGCGATTTTTTTGCCTCCATACAAATCGACCCGGCCTAATATACATATAATAACACACATTAAACCTCTCTCTGCTTTTAACAAAGCTCTATTTTATTGCAAGACGTACACTTACAAGAACTTTTTCATAAAAGTTCAACAGTTATTTTAAAATTTAATCGGTAAAGTTGTTTCAATGAAATATTTAGTTAAATTACCAAAGAAATATATTTTTTAACTTTCTGTCTGTTATTCAATAAACAAAAAACGGACTTTCGGTAATAGTTAAAATATTCAGTTAAAACTTTATATTTAAAACCAAAAGTTGTTGTATTATATTGAGTATTGAAATAAACGAAAACAATCTACTGGTTTTATCGATTTTGTCAATTATTTGTTCAACTGTTGAAAATAAACTAAAAAAAAGCAATTGTTTTAAACGAAAAGTAAGTAGTCCAGCTTTTAACTGATTTTCAGTTAATTTAATGTGTATATTCAGTAGTCGTTACTTAAAAATATTGTGAGTGTGTGAAATATAACAAAATATTTAAAACAAATTCTACTAATTGGTTGAAATATTGTCAAAAATAATATTGGCAAAGAATTTTGCGGGTGGTACTGGCAAACACATGCTTTGCACAAAAATTAGTGTTTTCCTAGTACAATCCCTGCGGGAAATGGACCAGTCACTGGTATGGTCACGTGACTAGAACTTTGTGTGTATGAACCAGTCCAAGTTTCGGTTCTGTTATATGAAAGTGACCTGTACTTTTAACATGGGCTTGTCATAGGAGGTGACAATTGCTACCTTTGGAGCACTGTGTGACGTGGCGAATAACTTGACCAAGGTAACCTATCACCGTACCGACTAAAATGAATATGCTACGGGACAAGTTAGAAGTAGGGAGTGTCAAAGTATGACCATTTTAGGATTTATGTGATATGCAACAGAACCAGTGGGGAAAAAATTATCACGTGACTGGTGTAGATGTACGTATCGTGGAAGTGGAGAAAAATTGTTGAAGGAAAACTGGTCACATATTAAGCGAAATGTGTTCTGTTTTAGGGGTAGTTTGAGTGGAATAGTTTTGTAAAGTACCACTGCACTGGCCTAAGGGGTACATGTCGACGGGCATGCGGAAAGTAATTTGCAAGCAACCTGTCACTTTTTATTCAGCGTGTGTCATATTATGTACGAGTTGCTAAATAGCCCGTCCGGAACCAGTCGCTGCACTTATTCAAAACAGCGTGTCATTCCACCTGCTCAAAAACCTTCAAAAAGGCACAACAAAAATCAATTATAAAAATTGTTAATTTTGTCTATACCCAACTCAAAACTATAACATTAAATTTATTATAACAATTTAAATTTGGAAAAGTACATAAATTAGACAAGAAGTCCGGATATTCAAAATATAGATTTTTTGCAAGTTTTTTTCTTTATTTGCTTACATTTTCTACTAATTTATATTTTCCAACACTTCTAAAAAGCACTTCATGAAACTTCATGAAACTTTAATTTTGCATTCTGCATTATAATTCAAGTTGACAATAATATCTTTATAAAAAGAATAAGCTGCAACAATTCAGCACAAATTAAATGTATAACTTATAAAGCAGAGTAACAAAATATATACTCAGTTTCAATTTTGTTCCCAAAGCAATTCTTAGAAATTGTCAATTACTTACACATAAATAATCGTTACCAAAAGTCTTGTAAAATAACTTAACAAGATATTTCGAAACCCATATGCAGAAATTTTTAAATTTTAATTTTTGTATATTCTTGTAAAGTGTTTCAGGTTTTTTAATAAATTGTGCAAAAAAACATATTCTGGTGATAGTTTTTTGGTAGCGATATTTTATGTGTAAAATCTCCATTCACTTGAAAATCGGCACTGCTAACGGTTTTGAGCCAGTTCAATGACCAGTTACAACTACAACTGCAACGACCCTACACTTTAATGTTATGTTACTTTTTCTCCAGTTACGTATTGTAAATGGTACCAACCAGTGAATGTTTTGTGACCATAACTATAGTCACGTGTTTGCACATTTCACCCAAATTAACACTTTTTGGTGCACCACAATTTTGGTTTCACCAGTTTAGTGACGTGCTCCCCAATCATATATCACAGAGTTACCACTTTGGATCAATCGACCCTTCATTTCCCGCAGGGATATTAGTTGTGCGTTTTTAAATTTTTAATAAAGTTTGTTTTACAATTTCTTCCTGTGAGGTGTCGCACATTTTTGAAGTAGGTCTCATAGAACAGTATTTAAATAACTATAAAAAAATTATAAATTGTTTATTAAAAAAAAGCTGTTTGCAATTGCATGACACATTATAAACTATAATTTTAAAAATTATTAACTAAATGTCAGACTACCATGGTGAAAATTTCATTAAAGACGTTTTTGAAGGAAGAATCGTGTGATATCGTTAAGCTAAATTATTTAGTCACTGACATAGCCGGCATTTAAAATATTTGATTTGCATGAAAATGGTAAAAGTGTAAACTCAAAAATTAAAAAAAAAACACCCGACTCAGCGACTTGATTTTTAGTAAAATTGGAGTTTTTCTGCCATTTTACAAATTTTTCAAAAATTATCATAATTTTTTTTTTGTCAATATTTACATAGTGAAATTGTTATGTTTTCAATTTCAGACACATGATCATTCATGGAATGTGTAATTTAACTTTCGATTTTTATTAATTAATGTTTTGATTGTTATTATTAACTACTTAACCCTTGTTGACCAGCACACAAAGCCTCTTATATATGGAAAAAAATTAAAAATAATTTAAAAAAAAATATATTTTGTGATATAGATTTTCTAATTCTAGACATTATTATGATCAAATGAAAGCATGTTTTGTGAAGTATTTGAGTACAAAAACAAAACAATCTAAGATCACTTTTAAAAAATACCTCGTAAACCGTTAATCCGATTTTAAAATTTCAAAATATTCGTGTTTAGCATGGCAAAACTAAAAAATAATGAGTCGCAAGACACATTTTTATTAATGCAGTTTAAGAAAAATGTTTAAAAAATCGAAAACTTTAGTAACGGACCCCACGGGTTAATGCAATACAATTTCTCTCAAATTTGCACCAAATAACTTTATAATCTAAACAAAAATAGAATTTTTTACAAAAGTTGTTCTACGTAAAAAATGCCACTTTACTGCACAGTGGCACCCGATAGTTTGTGCAATAGTTTGTTTGTTGTAAAATAGGGTAAGGAGTTTGTTTAATATGCTGTATATTTTTTTATTCCTACCAATTTTGCGTCAAATTTCCAAATGTATAAAAAAATTCTGTATATATAAAATTAAATGAAGGAATTTTACAATTCTTGGAAAATATTATAAACATTTTTAGTATTTACACTGCTCTCCATGAGGATTACCTTTTATTGGACTGGAAAAAATTTCATTAAAAAATTAGTTACATAAAAAGCATGAAGAATTAAAGAATTTTACGCCCTATATTTCTGGTCTTTAGGAGTTTGCCTTAGCCGGGTGTTTTACTGTAATATTTCTTGGAGGGTTTCAAATATAATGGTTTACTCTAAAAATATAGATATCATGCATTATGGAGTAAAGTTGTAGCAGTGAAATAATTACAAAGTTTGGTTTTTTCTGTCAACAAAATAATTATTTAAATATCGTCATAATTAGTTTTTCACAAAAGTGAAAAAAAACACTGTGCAACGAGTTTTTAGTGAACGCCGTTGGGCTCAATGGTTTCAGTGCGAAATGAAAGTAGACAATTGGATAAACAAAACCGCAAATAGGTTTTGCAAAGTTTCTTCGAATTTATTTTTCATGGCATCTTAAAGTTGTAATATATTTTAACAAGTTTGTCACAAACATTTTAATTTGCCATATCATTGCTTTTTTACGGTTTTTGCATCGATAAAATGTATCGTATTTTTTTTATATTTCAACAACTTGCACGTGCGCCTTTTACGCTGGTTTATTGTCCAATTTTTTGCCCTTTTGAAAGTGCACGGTTTAAGCAAGAGAGTGGGCGGAATACTATCTTTTTTTTTTTTACATCACACACAATCAAAATGTGTAACCACCTGAAGTATCAATTTTGTCAAAAATAATAAGAAAACAATTTTTTAACACTCAAAATGTTAAAGTATTTTGAGTTAAGAACTATGCTAGAAGCATATCGAATTTTAATTAAGACAACATTTTAAAAACTTTTTACTGGGTTACCATAAAGCGAAAATTTTTCCACAATTCTTCTCAACTAGAGATACTTAAAAATTGACATTTTTATTTTTTCGATATTCGAAAAAAATTTCGCGATTTTTTTTTTTTATGAAATATATGCAAATAGTGTTTAAGTTTCAATATTCGTAGTTTGATTAATTTATATCGGATCATTATCATTTAAAATGCATTGCTATGGTACGTTCCTTTTCTTTTATATTGTGGAACGCATTGTTTTCAGCATCAAAAATAAATGCATTTTTAAATGAATTTATTTTTAAAATGCATATCTTTTAAAATTTGGCCACTCTCGATAAAACAGAGAATGCATATTTGGCAAATATGTAGTTTTTTTTTTTTTTTTTTTTTTATTTATTTCAAATTTAAGAACCAAGCCTATAAGGCCAAATATGGTTCAAATACTACTCCATTATCAAAAATTACAAATCAAAAGAAAAAAAAAGTATATTTATAAAAAAAAACAATTTCTTAAAACTAAAAAGTTATATAATTAACCTAAATACAAAAAACTAAAGGCCCTAACTAGCTTAAAACAGAAATTTATATATCAGAAATTATAGTCA
Source organism: Delia radicum (assembly GCA_021234595.1). Lineage (NCBI taxonomy): Eukaryota > Metazoa > Arthropoda > Insecta > Diptera > Anthomyiidae > Delia > Delia radicum. The sequence goes on from CM037852.1 coordinate 141,969,002, forward strand.
GTGATGGAAACCCTCGTAAAAGAACAGGGGGGGGGGGGGGGTAAATTAATCAATTAAAGAGCATCAAAATGTTGTTTAAGTTTACGCTTAAAGGTGGTATCTGTGAATGCAAATAATTTTAAATCTATGGGAAGGATATTCCACACCCTAGTTATACGTACATGGAAAGATCTTTCATATATAGATGAGGATATACGATGACATATTATCTGAGGGTTTCTACTTGATCTAGAAAATCTAAAATCATCTCTAATGTACTCAGGACAATTTCGCATAACGACTTTTCGAAAAAGTAACAAAATTCTCAATTTAATAAAATTCTCAAAAGAAAATCCAACAAAGTCCATTACAAGGGAGACACATGATCCCTTAATCTCAGTTATAAATATATCTAATAATACGGTAAAAAGTAAGATGCAGCCTTCTTAGAACAACACTGTTTGTACCTGAAAATACTTCCATAGCATAAATAATCTGCGACATGAGCAGTGAACTGGCAACATGCTTCCTCACGCGGAGAGGCAAATATAAATCTAATGAATATAACCGTCTAATGGTACTATTAACACGGGAACATATATGATCAATATGTTTTGCAAAACTCAAATTATTATCTATAAAAACGCCTAAACATTTCATTTCAGAAACGAAATTTAGCCCCACATTATCCAACGATATATTTAAGTCATTTGAATCTAAACCAAAACACATTGCCCGAGTTTTACCAAAATTAATATTCAACCCATTCTCCCGCATCCATAGACTGATTTGGCTAAGAAAGTAATGAATGTTGGCTTTCAACACATCTAAAAATTGTCTATCTGATGAAAACAAAATCTGAACATCATCAGCATATAAAAATGTCTCAATTGAGTTATTATCAAAAATATTAACAAAATCATTCAGGTAAATCATAAACAAAATGGGGCCAATTACTGACCCCTGAGGTACACCACTAGTAACCTCCAAGGTCAATGACTCCCTACCATCAACTGACACAAACTGCGATCTATCACGGAGATACGACTGCACCAGCTTACAGGCTGATTTAGAAAACTTATACATACTACATAACTTGTACACTAACTTTGAGTGTAAAACTTTATCAAACGCTTTTGACAAGTCCAATGAAATCAGCACACTACATTTCTTGTCATTCAGCTTTTGTCTAATTGAATCAGTTAGCCCAATCAAAAGGGTGGTTGTACTATAATTTTGCCTGAAGCCTGACTGATGTGAGTGAATCAAATTATTTCTATTAATAAAGCCTAACATCTGATCTTTTACAATGTGTTCTACAACTTTCGAAAGTACAGGTATCATAGAAATCGGACGTAAATTATCCAACGCGTTTGAATTTCCCTCTTTCTTAATCGGGACCACACGTGCTATTTTCCAAGATCTGGGATATCTGGAAGTCAAAAAAATTGTATTAATCATGTGAGTGAGTGACATACAGATGTAAGGAAAGATTATTTAAACAAATTTAAGCGGTATACTGTCATGACCAGCAGCATTCGAACGAATTTTACAAAGTGCTGAATACACCTCGCTCTCATTTATGCCTTGAAAAACAAAAGAAGAAGGTTTAACTGTTATTAATGATTTTTAAAAAATCATTTTCACTTAGAAAAAGCAAAAATTTTTATTTATTTTTATATTTTAGGTTTATTAAGATTTAATTTTAAAATTTAGTGTTACCGGGTCTTTTAAATGTTAAAGAATTTACTTAAATATGCTGTTTTAAAAGTCTAACTTCTAACCCGCAATACCATTTTGATTATTTGATGCAAAAAAATCTTCATATTTCGAATAGTAGAGTTTTTTTTTTTTTTAAGAAAATAGCAAGAAAAATAAATACTGAGAATATACTTTTTTTAAACAGCCTTTAAAATTCAACGATTCTCAAAGCTTTAATGAGTTTACTTTCTTCAGAAATCAATATAAACAGCAATATTTAAGCAATTATACAAAAATAAAGAAATGGTTTAATAAAAAAAATAATTTTGTGATAAAAAAAAAACAATTCCATTCATGCTAGTGTCCAATAACTTTTTCTGTGTTTTTTCTAATAGTCAAAGTAAATTATCATATAAAAATTATAATTTTTCTGTTAATTTAGAATAAAATTTGTCATGATCTCAAACCGAAGGAATAAAATCTCATTAAAAAACCACCTGTAAGTAGACTACTGTCAAATTTTGACCATGTTCCGTCATTTGCTTTCCGTTTAACAGCTGTTCAAAACATACAACCTCGTGGATTTTTTATAAATGGAAAAAAGTGAATTTCTAGTGCTCATTAAACATAATTTTTTGCGAAAAAAACCGTCAATCAAACCAAGGAAAAGCTTGATAAATACTATAGGGACTCTGCACCATCGATTTCAAAAGTAAAAAAGCGGCTTTCTGTGAGGTCAATACTTCCGAAAGTGTCGAAAAAAACCACGCTGGCCGATCGAAGAGTAAAACTGCGTGATATTGTTAATGCCATAGGCATTTTTCCAGTATGGTTTCGATTTTAAATGATCAGTTGGGTTTAAGAAAGCTGTCTGCAGGATGGGTGCCAACTTTAACGGATTAGTTGGAGTTGTTTAAAACGCAATTCAACACTCCGGAGACCAATCAGCAGTCTAAACAATGGGTTTCTCCGGGTGAACCAGCTCCGAAGAAGCCCAAGGTAAGTTTGTCGGCCAATAAGGTGATGGCAACATTTTTTTGGGATGCACACGGGATAATACACATCGATTACCTTCAAGAGGAAAAAACAATAAACGGCGAATATTATCCCAAATTATTGGAATGATTTAACGAGGATTAAAAAAAAAAAACGACCCCATATAACCGAGAAAAAAGTTATTTTTCATCAAGATAATACACGAGAGCACACGTGTGCAGTCTCAAAGCAAAATTCCATGAATTGGCTACGAATTAGTACCTCATCCACCCTATTCTCCGGAGTTAGCCCCCAGTGACTATTTCCTATTTCCAAACCTAAGAAAATGGCTCGATGGAAAGAGATTTAGCTCCAACGATGAAATTATTTATCAAAAAAATGCCTACTTTATGGACCGCGACAAATCCAATTTTTTGGAAGGGATACAAAAATTGGAGAAACGTTGGACTAAGTGTATTGAGCTAAAAGTGGATTATGTTGCAAAATTTTTTTTTTTTTTGCAAAAAAACTGTGTTTTATTTAAAAATTCAGGGACTTATTGATACGCCCTTGTACATGGGGAAAACCATTGAGGCAATGATTTTCCCATATAAATGCTAATTACAAAGCATTGGCATTTATATGAAAAAATCAATGCCTCTGTGCTAAAATCCCAAATATGTGTTTGGAGTCTTTATCGCGCCTCTCAGATTCTATGTAATTTTTCTTTAGAAAAATTATCACATTCACTAGATATGTTATGTAGAGAAACTATTAAATAGGCTTTGGTTTAAAAATGCACTCAGATTCCGATACATATTGCTTGTGAAAAAATCGGTCATAGCTTGAGACATTTTTCCTTCTAAAATTCATCTCTTTAATTTCTCTTTATTGCACTTAAATTTTTATTGTTTGTTGTTCGCTGTTTTGATGGCCGTTTAGTTTGGATTTCTACGCTCCAATAGTAAATATGGGTGGAAAATCTGTATTAAGGACAGACAAACGAATTCCTTCGATACAATATTATACCTCTTATGAATGATATCCCTGATATATCTAAAAAAAAGAAATTTTATACTTTTCTGATGAACTATAATAAATATAGTTACTAAAATGAAATAGTGTGTACTTGTTTATCCAATGGTCTACTTTCGTTGCGAGTTGGAACCATTGAGGCTGATTTTTCTTGTTGCACAGTGTAAAGCAATCTAGATAGTAAACAAAACAACTATTTTAAAAAGTGAATATTAAAAGTTGTTGAATACATAAATACCTTAAATACAAGTTCTATAAAGTTTTGAAATTATCATCAATCATATGTTAATGAAAAGCTATTGGTTTGCAATATTCTTTTAGTACTGAAAGTGTTTCGTTGTGGTGAAAATGAATTTAACGGCTTTATATTTCAATTACAGTGATAAATCCGTTGAGCAATTCAATGTCATTAATCAGTTTGCTGCAGCCGCTCTATTGCATATTATTGTAAATTATTTTTCAAAATGGTCCAATTTTTTTGTGCTGACACTGTCTTGTCGCACTGATCGTACTTGTGATTTTTACAATGATATGATTTATAAAATGTTTAAGGAATGGAATGACTGGCCACGTCAAATTGTGGTAGTGAATAGAAATGAAAAGATTAAAGTTCCAGGATTAAGACAACATAATATGATATTTACTGATTCCTATGAGGCATTTAAGTAAGTTGGAATTACTTTTTAATTAAAATATCCCAATAGTTACACTTAAAACTTTCCAGAGAAACTGAAATACACTTTTATACGGCTGATTACAATTATAACGAATATTACTATATATTTCTACAAACTCACGATCATTTAATATTTCGAGAAATGCAAAAGATATTTGAATATTGTTGGCTGCATTATCTCATCAATTGTATCATTCAAATACAAACGGAAAAGGGACTAATTCTATTTTACACGTATTATCCATTTACTGAGAAGTATTGTGGTAAAGTTGAACCGATTTTAATTAACGAATTCAAAGGTACATCCTTAGTGCACGAGGAATTGTTTCCCAAGAAGTTGAAAAATTTTTATGGTTGTCCACTGAAAGCAGCTCTTTGGCATATTCCACCTTTTTTATATTTATCTTCATATTCAAATAATGTCACATATATCTCTGGTGGTTTTGAAGGTACACTTTTATTGGAATTAGCGAAGAAATTAAATTTTACTTTGGATATAAAAATTCCCGAAAATGATAGTCGACGTGGTTTAATGTTAAAAAATGGTTCTTTAACGGGAGCTGTAAAAATGGTGAGTATTATTTAAATTTGAGTAAGGTCAAAGTTATATTAAATTAAGTCATTGCATATATGACTACCACTCGGCATTTTATTGCAAATTGATTAAAATTTTTCTTTATTTGCTATTCTTCTTTGTTTACCGTTATATGTAATTATAGTTATGAAACACTAACAACATATTATTACACAACTCTTCTCTTACATCTACTAAGTAATCTCTCAAATTTTATACAATCAGAGATCAGTTATCACGCCCTTAAAAACGGTTACAAGTTTTAAAAAAACTGTTTGTAATATTAGAAAAAATTGCAAAAATCCTTTGTAATTCTTGTTAATCTTTTTACTAGTATTTAGTAAATATTTTTGTTGAATCGATTTTATATCGATTTCCATTAAGAATTTAGTAAGATTTTAGTGCGACTGACTGATTTGAAATGCTAATAACTTTTTTATTTTACAGTTTTTAATTTAATTTGTTTTCCGAGAATAAACAATTTAATAAAATTTCTTTATGTCATCGTACTCAATGCAAGAACGTGAGACCCAGTGGCGATTCTCCGAGAACGTTTAGATGACCGAATAATTAAAAAAAATGCTGATTTTGCGTGGCCACCTCGTTACCCAGATTTGACGGCCCCTGGTTTTGTTTGAGGTTTTTCTTTAAAGGACGGATTTACGTCAATAAACCACATAGCATTAAGCAACTTAAGAACATAAATTTCAACGCAAAGCAAAACGTCTTGAAAACAGCCATCTAATGCCAACAAGAAAGTGGACGCAATTTAAGGGATGTCATTTTTTCACTTAGCTAAAAATAAAATATAAGCTATAGTTACATTACAAAAAAAATTTAAAAACTGTAAAAAAAAAGTAATAAGCATTTCAAATCAGTCAGAAGAAGTTGGCCTACCCTGTACTTTTAATTTACTAAAAAACTACAGTCATGTTTTGCTACAATTAGCAAAACAATCTGATTTCCTGATATTATCAAAATTTTTTTGTAGCTATTAAAGTTTTTCTGTAACATTCACAGTTTTTTTTATTTGAGTGTACCATACTTGGGATTTTTTCATGAGCATTGAATTTTCATTAGCATTATTTCACTAATGCTAATGCCAAAAAAATTTGATTACCATTTAATTGTAATAAAATTTTATTGGCATTAGCATTTGTCATACTAATGCTAATGAAATCACACTAATGCCTAAAAAACTAATTACAATTGAGCAAAAAAGGCATTTGTTTTCAAAAAAAAGTGAAGTGTAAAATGCTTTACATAGGAATGTAACGGATATCGATAGGAATTGTATGTTTGTTTGCATTATCACGTAAATAAGTTAAAATAAATAAATGAATCAACCTATGGCTGTTTTATAAAAATTGATCAATGGGGATCTCTCCCGGACCTAGCCCATAAATAGCCCACTTGTTCCCCGGTTCATTCCATATTGTTCCAGTTTAGACCAATGTTCCATTTTATTATCAGAATGATTAAATTGGCAAATGTCACGTAAGTATTTGGGTAAACAAATAATTTGGCTGTTTCAAAAAAAATGAATCTAGGGATCTTTCCCGGATATAGTCTCTGTGTACTATGAGCGTTACTTAAAGCCCAGATTTAATCGATATTAGAAACTAGTTTTTCAAAAATCTTATCTGTCAATTGTAATTTGTTTCCTTTAATTGATGCATTACTAATTGTAATGAAATTTAAAGCTTTAAACTAGCTGTTAAGCGTTTTTTTTCTAATTTTTAGTTTTCGCGAATTCTATTGCTAAATAAATAATTTTTTTTTTTTTTTTAATAATGTTTATTTATTCATAAATTAAATAGTTATTAAATAGACTATAAATAAACAAATAGTGGGTATATTATAACTACTAATACACAGTCCCAAATATCGGGTTCTCAAGTATACTTTATAAAACATATAATATAATTTTTGGTAATAAATATTTAATAGTTGTTTACATTTGTATATAATTTGTAATAATATATCAATTGAAATGTAAGAAAAAGTTGAAAAAAACCTTGCTTTAATATTTTAAAGTTTAAAAGAAATGGTCCGAGGTTAAAAACAGAGAAAAAAAATAAAAATCAGTTGGATAACCACCAAAATTTTTTGATATTTGTAGCGTATTTGTCCGCTAAATAAACACTGGTTTCAAACCTTGTATTCTCCGAAGTAAGTTGATTGCATGATATAGCCTTGACATTGGCTCTTCTGTAGATATGATAAATTATGGGTACACCAGTTTGATTTTGGGTGTAGCCGTATTTATCCAAGAACAAAAAAGCCTCCGGTGCACACTGGTCGAAATCATTGATCTAGCGGCGCTTAAGTCAAAATTAAATCTTTAAAATCGTTTAATGTTTTGCATTGTATCGATTACCGATACTTTTCTGAGAAACTCTGCGTTTTTACTTTTATTTTGCTTTCAATATTCGCTCAGCTGTTAGCTGTCAAACATAAAGTTTGCTGCAGCAAGTGCATTTTAGGAATTTGGCGCCTAATTACTCAGTGCGTGTTTCTTGTCACCTTTAAGTCAATTGTTTATCAATTTTGAGCCTAAAAGTTGTAATTGAAAGACAAAGGAATGTATTAACTAAAAAATAAATGTTTGTGACCTGTGTGTATCTAGTTTAGTAGTAGTGAATTGTAGAAGTTGGAATTTGTGATAGGGCGTTTAAAGTGTTATATACTATTGTTTCATGGAGTGCAACTTTTGGCGTTCGATCGTGTTCGGTCCAATTCTTTTTTGTTTATTAATTTGGATTATTGTTGTTGTGAATCGTCCAATATGGCATGCCAGTTCGCGCAATGTATTTGGTTAATTAATTTTTTAGGCACAATGAATGTTTCCAAACGCACACTTTTCTTAATTTGGCACAATGAAAACATCCCAACTAGAAAATTTTCGGCTGTGGAGGACCACGTATTTAACAATATAATAGACAAAACAAAGTATGCTGAGGAACAGTGCCAAGAAATAAAAAGAAAGTTGCGGAGCTTTATAAGCAAATTAGTTGAGAAGTGGAAGAGTTGCCACAGAACATTATCTTATTTTGAAGAACGTAACAAAGAATGGTTGGACAGTGAAATAATATTAGTTGAGCCGATAAGTACCACTTCTTTTGGACGACCTGCAAAGGATTTCACAGAATGTACCTCTAAAACCCAAGTCAAAAAAGTTTCACAGCTTGTAAATAAAACTTCTTCCCATGAACTTATGGTAGCGACGCGCGTAAGTTTACACAAAGCAGGAAAGAGAAAAGCTTCAGATGTGGTGTCCATGGTACATTCTGATACCGAGGGTCGCAGCAAAAATTCAAAAAACCATTACTTCTACGGAAAAAAATTCTATTCCATACAGCCCTGATGAAGCTTTAGCTCTTTACGTGGACGGGGATTTCACAAAACACTCGTATAAATTAATGCAATCTGGTGCAAAAATAAGAAACTCAAACATATATCCAACATATGATGCATTGTTATTAGCAAAAAAGAAGTGCTATCCCGTCGGAGTCCAAATAACCGACACATCTGCTGAAGTGCCCCTACAGACCTTGGTTGATCATACTGTTACAAGGATCGTTGAATCACAGAAGGAAATTTTCGTCAACCTCAATGAAGACATCATTACTGCTATATACAAGTGGGGATGTGATGGCAGCAGTGGACATTCCACTTACAGGCAAAGCTTTTCTGACCCTGAATCGAACAGAAATGATGAAGCTTTATTTGCAGTGTGCATTGGCCACTATAAGTCAAAATGGGAAGCGTTATTCTATGGGAGAATTCTCGACCTTCTTCTACTCGGTTTTGTAGACCAATTAAATTGATTTATGAAAAAGAAACTTCTAACTTAGTCAGAACTGAAATTGAAAGAGTAAAAAAGCAAATATCTGAAATTATTCCAACACAGTTTGAGTCGTTTCAAATTCATCACCAATTTCACCTGACAATGATCGATGGAAAAGTTTTTAGTGTGATTGCAGAATCCTCGTCACAAACATGTGGCATTTGTGGAGCAACACCAAAAGTTATGAATGACTTAAATTCTATTAAAAATCTACCACCTAATACTAATATGTATGAGTATGGCTTGTCAACATTACATGCTTGGATAAGATGTTTTGAATGCATTTTACATATTGCATATAGATTGCCAATTCAAAAGTGGCAAGTTCGTAGCACTGATAAATCAGTTGTACAACAAACTAAGCTGGATATACAAGAAAAGTTAAGAAATGAGATGTGTTTACTAGTTGATATACCTAACCTGGTTCGGGAAATACCAATAGCGGAAATACAGCTAGACGTTTTTTTCCAACAACCAAAATTGGCTGCACTTTTAACTGGAATCAGTGAGGAACTAATCAGTAGATTTAGTGTTATTTTACGAACTATGGCTTGTGGGTATAAAGTTAATACACATGCTTTCAAAATATATTCCTTTGAAACAGCGCAAATATTTGTAGAAAAATACCCATGGTTCTATATGCCATCTTCCGTTCACAAAATTTTAATCCACGGTGCTGACATCATAAATAATGTCTCGCTCCCAATTGGCATGATGTCAGAAGAAGCACAGGAAGCCCGAAATAAAGATTTAAGGAATTTTAGAGAGCACCACACACGCAAAAATTCAAGAAAAAACACAATGGAGGATTTAATTCACTCACTTCTTTTCTCTTCTGATCCTCTCATATCCTCGCTCTCCAAACAACCATCTAGCTATTCCCGAAATAATATAGAAATAGGCAGTGATGTACTAAATTTGCTTTCAGAGCCAATTATACAAGATGACGCTGTTGGTTCTGATGATTCTGAATAAAAACTCGTATATTTGCCTTAAGCCTATTATTTCCAACATAACTGTACCAATATATACATATGTCGTTTTATTAACACTGAAATAAGCACTGAAATAAATAAAAATTGTTTAAAGTTTAATATAACAGAAAAAAAATTTTAAAAAATAAATAAATTAATGTTTAAAAAAAAATGATTTTAATATTAATGTTTAATATATTTTTAGCCCAAAAGAATGTGAAACATTAAATATATTAACTTTATAATGTTTTCCTGAATGAAATAAAAAATGTCGTAAATATGAAAATAATTTAAACTTTCACAAAAAAAAAAAATATTAATATATTTTTAAAAATTTTTTTTTTTGTTTAACATTGTAGCTTAATCTATTTTCAACTAAAAAAAAATATTACACAAGCAAAAAAAAAAATTCCCTAAGCGCTATTAATTAAACGCCGCTAAATGAGCCTTTTCGACCACAGTGCGGTGGTATAAAACCTTTCTGAATAATCTTCGATATATATGTTTCGTCAACATGGTAAGGAGCCAACATTAGGTTATTTTCGTAACATTCTGTGCTTCTTAGAATGTGATTCCTTATCAACTGTATTATAAAGTTATCAATTCTACTGATCTTTGATACATCATACAGTCTTCTGTTCGAAATATACTTTGTAAAATTGCGATGAAATTTCGATATGTTATAACAAATAAAAACTAAGAGACACTTGTTTTTTTTTAGCTGCCCAAAACCAATTTGGGATTTTTGAGATTTTTAACGTGCAAGTCAAAAACATTTCTTATGATTACTTTAAAATAATTATACCCTTTAATTATACAATTAAGAGAACTAAGCTGACTTTTGTCTAATTGGTACGCTATTAGTACGTATCACATGTTATATATCATTTACCAATTATAAAGCTTATAATGCTAATTTTAGATTTTAATAAAAATTTTATTTAACTAAAATAAAAATAGTGTATAGTATGAAACTTAATGAAAACAAAACTATAACAAATACTTGATATGAGTTTTTGAATAATTTTAAACATAAAATTTTAAACTAAACATAAATAATTTGACAGCTGACAAAATGGCCGACAGTTAAAAAAGTGTTACCAACTTAAAGTTCTAAACCTGTATAAAAAACACCCTTTATTTTAAATATCAAGTTTGAAACCCATATTGGCTATATTTTGGCCATGGAGTTGCCAACCTTCGGCAAAATATAGTGCTTCGGGAAACTTAGTCTAAAATCCAAATGCTAACGAATATCTAAAACAGAAAAAAAAACGAGTAAGTCAGAACTTAATAGTGAACAATAGATGTTAGTTTGGACCTGAACCGACTATACCTCCTACACTCAAAAAAAAAGTTTGTAAAGTCAGCAAAAAATGTTGCTGAGTCAGCAAAATTTTAGTCAGGAGGGTGCTTGCAAAAAAATTGCTAATGTCAGCAAAATCTTTTGCTGAAATCAGCGAGCTGATTTTTAGCAACAAAATTAGTAGATTCAACAAAAGTTTTGCTAACACTTAGTGGATTAGAAATAAAAAAGCCTTGCTAAAAATTAATACATTTTTCTGCTGAATTTTAGTAGACTGAAGAAAAAACGCAAAAAATTTGTAGAAAAATTGTAATTTAGTTAATTTATTTGCTGAAAATCATAAAACATATTTTTGTGATTCTTTTAAAACTAATTCACAATAATTACGAAATATAAAAATTTTCATTTTCCCACATTGACGACATGAATTAATTTAATATCTGAAAATATATAGAAATAAATATATATGTATAACATAACAAAAATTTTCTTTCAACTACTTACATCAATGGTTGTCTAAATGATGCTATATTTTAAAGGACTCAACTGCCGAAGATAATTATAGAAACGAAACGAAAAAATAAACAAAAACAAAAACAAACGAAACGAAAAAACCAACCCTTTTTTGCAATAAGAAAAAGGAACCATTAAAAATCTACCCAAGATGTGTGTCTTTGGCTTTCGCTTTACTTTGTCTACATGTCTGTATATGTTTGTTTGCACTTTGACCACACTAGATTATTATTCTATAAACATTTAGTTTAGAAATACATATTAAATTTAAATATTTTATTTTGTCTTTTATTTAATTAATAGACAATTATTTTCACAAGGCGGTGACAACGCAAAATTTAAGTTGTTTTAATCCTCAATTTTGTTTTATGTATGAAAAACAGATACAAAAATCTTCCATGGTTGATTTTTTTATATGTCTTATTAGAGTTGTACTTTTTAGTATAATTTTCCTCTTCTCTACTACATCTTGACATGCCGCGACATCTACTTCATTCTGCGTATATCTTTCAATCTGGTTGTCGTCCACACTATTAATGTGCTTATCAGTACAATTTTTTTAGCAAAATTAATTAGTAAAACATTAGTATAATATTAGTAAAGCATTAGTATAAAACATTTAAGTGTTGAATAAGTATAACAAAAATGTTAGCTGAAAACACGATTTTAGCAAAAAAAATTTTAAAAAATAGTATTGCTGAGTTACAAGACGTTTTACTAACGTATTTTTTTGAGTGTAATTCAAAACCTCCTTAAATTTATGTTTGAGCATTCCAAATAATTTTCAACAGATACCAAATTTATGTATAGTTTCATTGAAAAATATGAAATTGCAAAAAATAGAAAATGGGGTCATATTTGACCCCACTTTTTACCCCATAAATGTGAGATTGTGCAGCTGAAAATACAAGGGTCTCTTAGTTTTTAGTTCTTTATAACATATTCAAATTTCATTGCAATCGGCGTTAACACATGAACGGCCTCATCTTGTTACATAGTTTTAATTTCTTTGTAAAATATCTACCGTTACTTTATAATTTACATTTCTGGGTCCAAAATACCTCCATTTTGAAAATTGTTACAACTGTAGAGAAGGAAACAATCTTCAACATATAATTGTTTTAAACATCGTTTTCAAATAAATATACTCCCAACTTATAGGTCAAGTAAAGTGACCTTTTGAAATAAAAAGTCATGTTGTATATCAAATCAAATGTAAATAAATAACCTTTCAAATGCGGCCTTGATTAGTTTCATACCTATAACACTTTTCAAAAAAATGACAATTAAGTAGGTACAACTTTGTACATTTTTATAGTTTTTTTTCCGATTTTCAAAACCACATATTTCCGGATCCAGAAGAGTTCTCTTTTATACTTTATAGCTACCAAAATCCAGCAAATTTAGAATCAGTGTTGTCAAAGAAAGTTATATGTTAAATTGAAAGGAGATGGTTGAACCCATATAGAAGTGTTACTGTTACTTAAATTAAAACATTGTTTAAAAATTTAAGATAATAATTTTTTTCGATCAAAATACGAAATATTTAAAACGTTTGAATTGTTGAACTTTAAATTCACATTTTCATTTGAAATTTCTAAGGTACAAGATCATGATCAAATCTTACCATAACATAGAAAATTAAAATTGTGTTTAATTTTAAGAGAAAACAATTAAAATTCTAAAGTAAATCGTATTTGTGTCTGTTGGATCATGTTTAAAAAACTTATAATATTGCATGTATCGCTGATCTTTTCAACTGCATTTCATTTCGAATTGTTAGGCTTGAGATGATAATTAAAATGTTACTATTACAACACTAATTGTTTTTAAATGTAAAAGAAGAAGAGAAAAATCTTGTGTGGAACAGCGCTAGATGTTGTGCTGCACTTTCGACCTAGGTCCTCTTCAGGATTATAATGAATCCACCAACCACAAGAAACTCAACCAACCACAGAAAATCGGTGATGTTAATTGATTACCCGAACAACATGAGTCATGCAAACATTTTGGAGTGGAAGTGACAAAAATTGTATTTTTTGCAAATAGTTTGTGTTAATAAAAAGTTTATTAACTCAGTCACCCATAAAAATTTTGTTTTGTTAATAAATTCATATATAGTATGGGTCCTTTATAAACTGTTTAGCAAAAATGAACTACAATTATACACTCACAATATTTTTTCCGTAAAGACTACTTAATATACACATTAAATTGATTGAAAATCAGTTAAGAAAAGGACTACTTACTTTTCGTTTAAAACAATTGCATATTTTGTTTATTTTCAACAATAAAAAAATTAATTGACAAAATCGGTAAAAACAATAGATTGTTTTCGTTCATTTCAATACGCAATATCATATAATAAGTTGTTGTTTTAAATAGAACATTTTAATTGAATATTTTAACTATTACTGAAATTCCGTTTTTTCATTTATTTTGAATAACAGAAAGAAAGTTAAAAAATATATTTCATGGGTAATTTAACTGTATATTCCATTGAAACAACTTTACCGATTAACTTTTTAAATAACTGTTGAACTTTTATGAAAAAGTTCTTGCCAATGTAGTAAAAACTTCACAGTCGTTTATTTGTTTTATCTATTTTAATTAAAACAAAAAAGCTGATAAAATTAAGCAAATTCATATAACAGTCATACGACGCTTTTTTTCAATTGAACTGCTTTTTCATTTAAAAATAAATATTGTGTATTACTACTCAAACAACTACAAGTATCTACAACAGCAGTTCTCTAAGTGTAATTAATGCTTTTGAGGGTTTTTCTCAATATAAAAAATTATTTTATTAAAAAAATCCCCAAAAGCTTTACTTAGGGGTCAATAATATGAGCACAGACATAAAAAGCTGAGAAAATTTCCTTTTGAACAAGGCAGTTGCCGGCGATGCTGGTAAAGAGAAAACTCAATCAATTGCAATGAAATTTTTCATAAAAGTGGCATTTATTTTTAATTTTTTTTAAAACACTTGCCACTTTTATAGTTAAATGCATTGAAATTGAAGAAAGATTAATTTAAATGTTGTCATTGCCGTATGAGTGTTATTTAATATAATATCGCCCATACGTAACGTGGGACATTTGAAAATAATGGTCATGATTACTTGGAGATATCACAAAGGAATTAAATTTTAAATAATTTGTTGCACACACATTCTTTATAGACCCTGCAATACATATTCACATTCCTGTTTAAAATTTTGAAAAAACCGTGATTTCAGGGTTTAATTTTAAAGAAAATTAAAAATATCCCAGTAGTATTAAACTTTGAGGAGCTATATAATCAAAAGTTGTTTTCAGATTTCGCTGATAGATTTCTAGGCGGTATGAAACAACACGCCAATGAAATAAGTCCCCAAACCAAAAATGAAATAACGCCCCATTTTATTTCATTATGAAACAATACCCCAAAAAAAATGAAATAAACCCCCAACCAAATGAAACGACACCCCAAAACAAAATGAAGTAACGCCCCAATTTTTGGGGCTTTATTTCGTAATGCAGTAAAGCCCCATTTTGAAAATGAAATAAGGCCCCAATAAAAAAAAAAAAAAAACAAAATTATATATTACTTTGAAATATTTCTTTATTCCTAATTAATACATAGTAAAAAGGCTGAAAAAAAAATTGCGCGATTTTTTTTGTATATCAATACAGTTTTTTTTTAATATTTTTTAGTAGTATATCACAAAATAAATCTAAATTTATAAATCGTATAATCGCACGCAGTAAAAACTTTATTTCGCGAAGCCGCCTGCCGCGTTCTACGGAGGAAAAAACCCCTAAGAGTGGCCGAAGGCCGCCACAACAGAAAAACTTGTTTTTACAAATTACTTGATGTCTTAAAAATAAAAGATTTCAACGAATTCGACATCTGATTTGAAAAACAAGTTCTTCTGGGTGGCGGCCTTCGGCCGGTCTTAGGGGTTTTTTTCCTCCGTAGAACGCGGCAGGCGGCTTCGCGAAAAAAGTTTTTTTTCTGCGTGCGACATAAAAGAAACTTCAAAATTACTACACGGTATAATCTCACTTACTAATAGCAAATAACTATTTACATTAATAACTTGATAATTCATGCAGTAATTATAACGGTTATTTGCTTATTTTACTTAAAAATTGTGCTTTTTAAGAAAATGAAATAACACCCCAAAAATATTATTTGGGGACTTATTTCATTTCTCATATTGGGGCCTAATTTCATTATGAAATAAAGCCCCAAAAAAAATGAAATAAAGTCCCAACATATGGAATAACACCCCAATTTTTTTTTTATCGAAATTTTTGGGGCCTTACTTCATTTTCGGTTTGGGCCTTATTTCATTGGGGTCTTGTTTCATACCGCCAGATTTCTATGGTAATTTTCTTTCACGCTTATGCAATAATTTGAAATTTTTAAATGGTTTTAAAAAAAAAAAGAGTTTTAAACATGTTTCAATCTAAAGCATAAAATTTTTAATATAAAAATTGTTTTGATGTAGGAATATTGTAATAATTAATGTTTTATTTTATTAAATAGACAATTCCTTGAAAAAGTAGACAAAAAATCTACGAAACGTCGGAGAAAATTGTAATTTAAATGCATTTTTAATTACACTAAAAGAAGATAGGTCTAATTAGCTTAATTAAACACAAAACGAGTAAACAACAAAGATTGGCCAAAAATAATTATATAGATAAAACTGTTTAGTTTAACTTTTTGGAAATAATTTTAGTTTTTTTCTATAAAACATTTTCCAACGATTCCGCATCATATTTAAGAGTTATAGTTCACTAAAAATTGATTTTCTGTAGAGCGATAAGTACCCAGGGGCTAAAAGTTGTAAAATTCATTCAATCTTCATGTCGTTTGTTGCTGTACGGAGTTTGATTTTAGACTTATGGTTTTTTGGGAAAATATTCTTTAAATTTTCGGTAGTTTACGTTTTTGCTAAACCATTTTTAATAAAAAAAATTTACACATCATTATGTATATATTTTACAATCTATTAATTACAGTTAACAGAACGAACAGCTGATATTAGCTTGGGAGGATTTCGTCTAATTACTTTACGTCGTACTCTAATGACATATACAACGAGTTATTACCATACCAAACTTGCTTATGTTGTCGTAGCCGAATCATACCGTAAGAGTTCATTGCAAACATTATTATTTCCATTTACCAGAAACTCTTGGTTTTTTCTGCTTGCTGTAAATTGTATTGCATTAATTGGAGTAGTCATACTAAAACACATTTATGGACAAAAATTACCACAAATATATAACCATGGTGTTTTGGATATTTTACTATCGATGTTGGGAATGGCAGCAATATTTAATCCAACTAAGAATGCTAGCAGAATACTAAATATATCATGGATGGTATATACTTTAATAATAAGAACTATGTATCAAGCATTATTATATCATTTGATACGTCTCCATGTAGTTGACGATGTTCCTCACAGTGTAGAAGAATTGGTACGGCAGCAATACTCAATAGTTTTAAACATTGAAGGTAATGCAAATGCCAAAGGTGATCCATTATTGAGCTCCTTAAATATTATTGCTCTCAACTCGTCATCAAGCACTATAGCATTAAGTTATTTGGAAAATTTATCACCTAAAGAAGCATATAAGCTCGTAACCGGTATTCCCCTTACTTGGCTACAATATTATTCATTAAGTTCACATAAACCGCGAATATTTAAGGTGTTGCCAACGGATGTACATAATTTTGAATATTGCATGTTTATGACAAAGCATTCATTCCTAGTCGATCAATTTGATGAGTTATTGGTGTGGATACGTGGATCCGGTCTAATGCATGCTTGGTCAAGACAAGAAGTCGATGAAAATTATTACGATAGTCAACATTTACAACTCGATCATCTATTTGGTTTAGAACAATTACAAGTGGCATTTTTTGCTGTTTTGGGTGGTTATATTGTGGCAATTGTAATTTTTATATTAGAGTTATTTTACAAACGTTTTAATTGAACGTGTAAACAATTTGTTCTGATCAGATCTAAAAATATATGATTAAATTTAGTTAGATATGGTTTAATATAAAAAGATCTAGCATTTGAGTTACGCTTTTTGGCCAGATCTGTTCTGGTATAGTTCCAGATCTGTTTATATCTGAAATTGGAAAGTTTTTATACCCAGATATGAGCAGATCTGTTATATATTTTTTCACTGGATAAAGATAGGTAAGTGATTTAAAAATCTTAAATGTATTTCACACCTCAAGTACTATACTCTGAATATATCCACGCGTTACGAAGCATTTCATACATTTTACGAAATATTTCTTTATTTAGCACCACGAAAATCTTTCGTAAAATATACAAAATCCACGAAATTTTTGTGTGCATTTTACTAATTTATTTTTGTGTTTTACGAAATAATTTCATTGTTTTGCACCACAAGAATCATTCATAAAATATACGAAATTATTCTTAACATTTTTGCATAAATTTTAATAAGATTTTTTTTTAGATTCTACGAAAGAATTTCGATATTTCGTTTGCTTTATTACACAGTACAACATTTTTTAACACATGATTTTGGGACTTAAATCTGGGAACTGCACGTGAAAGTAGCCCCAAAAATAAGAACTTCTGCATCATTCGTTTTGTCAAGTTGGATGCAGTAATAATTGAATGCTTTTGCTCAAGGCGTATTTTTAGCACTTTTTCTATATTTTAACACGATTATATCTCGGTATACCTGACGGAATATCTATTTTGTGGCTGAAGCAAAGTTGCAGATATTGAATAGGAGAAAAAAAATGCGGAACAATCCTATCCGAAAAAGGTGCATCTTTTTAATAAACTTAATTTTGCATGAAAACGAAAATTTCGATTTTACCCCCATTTTCCACCTTTTTTGCTCAATAACTGGATTATACTGTTTTTTTCTCTATAAACTTTATTTTGCATGTAAAAAAAATCTAAATTTTTATTTTTTCCCGCATTTTAAATCTTTTTTGCTCAATAACTGGATTACAAATACACAATCTTACACAGATAATATGAGATTTTTATATGTTATCTATGCATGGAAACAAAATTTAGAACTTTTTCGATTATAATTGAAAATTTTCTAAATTTTAAGGGGGTGAAAAAATAAATAACTAAAAATCGGAATTTTTATTTTCATGCAAAATAAAGTTTGTAAAGAAAAAAAACAGCATATTTGTGGATTTGTAATCCAGTTATTGAGCCAAAAAGGTGAAAAATGCGGGGAAAATGGGCATTTTTGAGATTTTTAAGGCACAGGATGCACTTTTTTCGGGTAGGATTGTTCCGCATTTTGTTCGCCTATTCAATATCTACAACATTGCTTCGGACACAAAAAAGATATTCCGTACAGTATACCAAGATATAACCGTGTTAAAATATAGGAAAAGTGCTAAAAATAAGCCTTGAGCAAAAAATTTCGTATGACCATTCAATTATTACTGCATCCAACTTGACAAAACGAATGATGCAGAAGTTCTTATTTTTGGGGCTACTTGCCGTGCAATTCTCAGAATTGAGTGCCAAAATCACGTGTTGTTCTGTGTTATGAAAAAAAAAATTTTGAAAAAAAAAAATTTAAGAAAAAAATATTTTAAAAACTACTCTATAAAAAATATTTAATGCGATTTTCGGTTTTAGGAAGCCTAAATACATAATAAACAATAGTCGCATGCTTGTCGCATTTTTGGTGTAAATTAGTTTCATTTGACGAAACCCAATGAAACTTTCATCATATTTATGAAAATGTTTAATAAATATTATGATCGTTTAAGTGTAGTTTTCAAATGAGAACTTTAACCATTTCCAAAAAAGGGTGTTTGTTTTTTGTGTAAGTAAATCATTCAGACGTTTTTTAATATTTTAAAACTAAAGAAATTATTACAAAATCTTGATAATTGTCCATTAATTATAAATTTATTAAATATTTAAAAAATCTATTACATTTTTACATAAATTCGATTTTAAACTAGCAACTTCTAAACAAAATATAACCAAACAAAATAATAAAAATAATGCATAAATACTGAATATACCAAATAGTAACCAAATAGATAATTTTATCGGTTCACGTTTAACACGGCTAGAATGTGTCGTTGCAAACAGATAATACGATTCGAAACGTTTTATTAAACCCGCTGCTAATATTCGCAAGATCAATTGCTGCGTTTGATGTCTTAAAAATGTATGTCGTGGCCTATAAAATACTATGGCTGCTGAAATTAAAGGTTGTGCTAATATATCAACCCTTTCATTTGGATTCTCCTGATTGTACGACAGAATGGACCAATCTAATAAACAAAGGGCAATTTTTTCATTGTCCGTGGTAGAACTTATACATTTAAATTGTTTAGAGGTTGGATTATTCGCATCAATCATGGCAGTTTTAGCATCTGGTGCTGCCAGCCTAACGACTCTTTCTACAGCTGGGAATGCATATATTGTATAATTATTATATATAACTTCACGTAAACTACTTATGGAAGTACGAGCTCGAGCATCTTGTAATAGTTTAAAAAGTTCAGCAGAATATGCAGACCTTAGAACAAATGTACACTCATAAAAAAAGTTTGTAAAGTCAGCAAAAAATTTTGCTGAGTCAGCAAAATTTTAGTCAGGAGGATGCTTGCAAAAAAGTTGCTAATGTCAGCAAAATCTTTTGCTGAAAATCAGCGAGCTGATTTTTAGCAACAAAATTTGTAGATTCAGCAAAAGTTTTGCTAACACTTAGTAGATTAGGAATACAAAAGCCTTGCTAAAAATTAATAAATTTTTTGCTGAATTTTAGTAGACTGAAAAAAAACCCAAAAAATTTGTAGAAAAAATTGTAATTTAGTTAATTTATTTGCTGAAAATCATAAAACATATTTTTGTGATTCTTTTAAAAATAATTTACAATAATTACGAAATATAAAAATTTTCATTTTCCCACATTGATGTCATGAATAATATAATATATCTGAAAATATATAGAAATAAATATATATAACATAACAAAAATTTTCTTTCAATTACTTACATCAATGGTTGTCTAAATGATGGTATCGTTTAAAGGACGCTTCTGCCGAAGATAATTATAGAAACGAAACGAAAAAATAAACAAAAACAAACCAAACGAAAAAAACAACCCTGTTTTGCAATAAGAAAAAGGAACCATAAAAATCTACCTAAGATGTGTGTCTTTCGCTTTACTCTGCATACATTTCTGTATATGTTTGTTTGCAATTTGACCACACTATTATTAATCTATAAGTTATATATAATATATAAGTTTAAATAAATAAATATTTTATTTTGTCTTTTATTTAATTAATAGACAATTATTTTCACAAGCCGGTGACAACGCAAAATTTAAGTTGTTTTAATCCTCAATTTTGTTTTATGTATGAAAAAGATATACAAAAACTTCCATGGTTGATTTTTTTATATGGCTTATTAGAGTTGTACTTTTTAGTATCATTTTCCTCTTCTCTACTACATCTTGACATGCCTCGACATCTACTTCATTCTACGTATATCTTTCAATCTGGTTGTCGTCCACACTATTAATGTGCTTATCAGCACAATTTTTTTTAGCAAAATTAATTAGTAAAACATTAGTATATTAGTAAAGCATTAGTATAAAACAGTTAAGTGCTGAATAAGTATAACAAAAATTTTAGCTGAAAACACGATTTTAGCAAAAAATTTTGCTAAAAAATAGTATACCTGATTTACAAGACGTTTTACTAACTTTTCTACTAACTTATTTTTTTGAGAGTATATAACATCCATACGACTAAAATATAGCGTGCAAAGGTTCTATAGGGTATGCGGTTCAATGTTGGACCTCCGAATAAAGTTGAAAGAAGATTTGTAATTGGTATGCGATTTTTTTGGCCATACACAAAATCCATAATGTTTGATTTTCCCAGAAAACGCAGATAATATATGAAGAGTATGGCAAATAGTATAGTGGAACTAAAGCACGACCATATTATATAACGAAATGGTTTGTATATACGTTCAAATTTCGACATTTTTCGTCCTTGTGGTATGGCCAAGGTATATGGTATCGTGACATAACTATGCCTGGGCTGCATTACTCTTGAACGTAATTCATTATACATCAGAGATATAATTGTTATATTTGCATCCCCCTCAATGATCTGTAAAATATTAACAATAATTTTTTGATTTACTTAAAGAATTATTGGTTTGAGCATTGATGAATTAGTTCATACAATTTGAGTTAGAAAAAAAACTATAAGCATAATACATTTATGCATAAAGGTAGCCGAATTTATTTACAATCAAATAGTTCGGTTTCCACAAACTAACTTTTCAGTTGTACCGACCAATTTTATTCGAGGCTACCAAAGATTTACAGAAACAATAAAAATTTCCTCTTAACTAATACTCTGTTGTCATATCCGAAAAACTCGGCTACCACAACCGAGTCACTTGATAGTCAACAAATTCAATTGTCAGCACGAATATGGTTTTATGTGTGCCTAGCAAAATAAATTACACTCCAAATAATAAATTAGTAGAAAATTCAGTAAAACGCCTTGTAAATCAAATATACTATTATTCAGCAAATTTTTAGAAGAAATTTTGTTTTCAGCTAAAATTTTAAATATACTTATTTAGCACTTAACTATTTTGAACTTATGTTTTACTTATATTTTACTAATGTTTTACTAATTTATTTTGCTAAAAAGTTTGTTCTGATAAGCACGTTAATAGTGTGGACGACAACCATATTGAAAGATATACGCAGAATGAAGTAGATGTCGCGGCATGTCAAGATATAGTAGAGACAAGGAAAATTGTACTAAAAAGTGCAACTCTTGTAAGATATATAAAAAAACAACCAGGAAGATTTTTGTATGCGTTTCACAAAAATTGGCAAACAGCTGTTCTGTTTAAGTAATAAGCGATTTTTAAAGTTCTTAAAATGAAATAGCTCTCTCTAGATTTTTCAGACTTTAAACATAACTTTTGAATTTATATCGAAAGTAAATATCTATCAAAATAATGTACAAAATTTGATGTATCAGCTTTTTCCGACTTATATTATTTTTTTTTAATTGTGTAAGTTCAGGAATACTGGCTACTGAAGTTTATTTTTTGTTTTAAGAAAATGGAATAATTTTCAGCACATTGGAGTTTTTAAAAGTTGGAAAATTCTTGATTTGATCTTTTAATTTAACAAACACGTTCACATTGAGCAAATTTGTCTGACTCAAAACTTGTTCCCGTATGTCCTAAACCAAAACATAACATCGATATTTTATTTATTTTTATTATTAACATATAAATAATGTTAAAACTGCATTATTCTATGTCAAAAATTGTGTTTTTAAAAACATTTTATGGCAACAGTGAAACAATAATTTATAATTTCAAACATTATTCAAATAACCAAGACCTTAACTGTGTTTGGTATATCGCCCTTCTATATAAATTTATCAGCCTTACAATTAGGGGTTACTTTAAAGAAATATCATGTTCCGAATTGCGGCATTCGTGATCGAGTGAAATCGTTCGAAAACTGATTTTTTAGTGAGTAACTACAAAAATACAAAGTTTTATATGTTTATTTCTAATCAAATACCCCGATAAAAAGTATTTCGTTAAAAGTTTTTTTTTCGGAAATAGGAAATTAATTTCTATCTAAAAATTATGATCACGAATGCCGTAATTCGGCCCCAGTACGAAACGGTTTAAGCTCAGCTACGAATTATAAAAGCGAGTTTTCGTGACACTATTTTGGTAAATATCGCCTAAAGTAGGCAGCGAAAAAATAAATTGTAGTAGCATTTTTATTTTATTTTTCATGCTGAACATGAGGTACAAAAGGCTTGTCCTGTTCATGGTTCCTCCTATCTTATAAAATATTGAGAAATAAGAGGCATATAAAGTTATATTCAACAGCATTGGCAGAAAAACACAATCGGCACAGTGTTGGCAAAGCGTTGGCGACGGTCGGTTATGCGTTTTTAGAACGTGGGATTAACAATCTTGAAAGTATTGTCGTGTTACCCGATTGATGACAGTAGTCAACCACCAGTTTGAGCGAACTTACCACCGTTGGCATAATGTTAGTAATTTAAAACATTTGGTGCATCTAAAATAATTTAAATTTAAATATTTTGAGAAATATATACATATAATAACACACATTAAACCTCTCTCTGCTTTTAACAAAGCTCTATTTTATTGCAAGACGTACACTTACCAGAACTTTTTCATAAAAGTTCAACAGTTATTTTAAAATTTAATCGGTAAAGTTGTTTCAATGAAATATTTAGTTAAATTACCAAAGAAATATATTTTTTAGGGTGCATGAAATAACCCCCACTGAAATAACCACCACCGTCGAAATGAATTAAGCCCCACTGAATTTGTGCCCACCGAAAATGAAATAAGCCCCACCGAATTTGTGCCCATCAAAATGAATTAATCCCCACCAAAATGAATTATTCCCCACCAATGAAAATGAATTAGCCCCCACCAAATTTGGTGGGCATTAAAATGAAATAATACACACGTATTAAAATTAAACTTTGCCCACCAAAAATGAGATAAGCCCCACTTTAAATTTTTTATAAATTTGGTGGGGCTTATTTCATTTCGGCGGTGGGGGTTATTTCAGTGGGGGTTATTGCATTCACCCTATTTTTTAACTTTCTGTCTGTTATTCAATAAACAAAATAAACAAAAAAACGGACTTTCGGTAATAGTTAAAATATTTAGTTAAAACTTTATATTTAAAACAAAAAGTTGTTGTATTATATTGAGTATTGAAATAAACGAAAACAATCTACTGGTTTTATCGATTTTGTCATTATTTGTTCAACTGTTGAAAATGAACTAAAAAAATGCAATTGTTTTAAACGAAAAGTAAGTAGTCCAGCTTTTAACTGATTTTCAGTTAATTTAATGTGTATATTCAGTAGTCGTTACTTAAAAATATTGTGAGTGTGTGAAATATAACAAAATATTTAAAACAAATTCTACTAATTGGTTGAAATATTGGTAAAAATAATATTGGCAAAGAATTTTGGGGGTGGTACTGGCAAAACACATGCTTTGCACAAAAATTAGTGTTTTCCTAGTACAATATTAGTTGTGCGTTTTTAAATTTTTAATAAAGTTTGTTTAACAATTTCTTCCTGTGGGATGTCGAACATTTTTGAAGTAGGTCTCATAGAACAGTATTTAAATAACTATAAAAAAATTATAAATGGTTTATTAAAAAAAAGCTGTTTGTAATTGCATGACTCAGTATAAACTATAATTTTAAAAATTATTAACTAAATGTCAGACTACCATGGTGGAAATTTCATTAAAGACGTTTTTGAAGGAAAAATCGTGTGATATCGTTAAGCTTAATTATTAAGTCCCTGACATATATATTCCCGTCGTTCCTATAAGGAGCATAGGGCCTCAAGTCCCTGACATAGCCGGCATTTAAAATATTTGATTTGCATGAAAATGGTAAAAGTGTAAACTCAAAAATTAAAAAAAAAAAAACATCCGACATAGCGACTTGATTTTTAGTAAAATTGGAGTTTTTCTGCCATTTTACAAATTTTTCAAAAATTATCATATTTTTTTTTTTTTTTTGCACTAGCTATATGTATTAAACTACTTTTCATTTGAGCATAATTATGTCAGTATTGATTGAAGACTACAAATATCTCGGAAAAACAGAAAATTTACATAGTAAAATTGTTATGCTTCCCAATTTCAGACACATGATCATTCATGGAATGCGTACTTTAACTTTCGATTTTTATTAATTAATGTTTTGATTGTTATTATTAACTAATTAACCCTTGTTGACCAGCACACAAAGCCTCTTATAGAAAAAAAATTAAAAATAATTAAAAAAAAAAATGAAAGCATGTTTTGTGAAGTATTTGAGAACAAAAACAAAACAATTTAAGATCACTTTTAAAAAATATCTACAAGAGAGGAAAAAGACGACATTTTAATAAAAATTAAATTGCAATTCCTCGCAAACCGTTAATCCGATTTTAAAATTTCAAAATATTCGTGTTTAGCATGGCAAAACTAAAAAATAATGAGTCGCAAGACACATTTTTATTAATGCAGTTTAAGAAAAATGTTTCAAAAATCGAAAACTTTAGTAACGGACCCCACGGGTTAATGCAATACAATTTCTCTCAAATTTGCACCAAATAACTTTATAATCTTAACAAAAATAGAATTTTTTACAAAAAGTTGTTCTACGTAAATTTTATTTATTTATTTATTAATTAATAATCACATAATTACAAATTATATAAATATTACCCTAACCGAGCACTAGCTACTATGGCCTTCGGCGCGTTGTAGCGAAAACAGACCAGTGCCTCTGGTGGGAATCGAACCCACGACCCCCGCACTAATAAGCCAGCACGCTACCAACTAGCCTACCGGGGCGCACGTGTTCTACGTAAAAAAATGCCACTTTACTGCACAGTGGAACCCGATTTTCAATAGTTTGTTTGTTGTAAAATAGGGTAAGGAGTTTGTTTAATATGCTGTACATTTTTTTATTCCTACCAATTTTGCGTCAAATTTCCAAATGTATAAAAAAATTATGTATTTATGAAATTAAATGAAGGAATTTTGCAATTCTTGGAAAAGATTATAAACATTTTGGTATTTACACTGATCTTTACAGGATTATCTGCATGATATAAATGAGTTTTTGCATTAAACCGAAGAAATTGCACTGGAAAAAATTTCATTAAAAAATTATTTACATGAAAAGCATGAAGATTTTTATCAATGTTAAGGCAATTTTCCTTTATTTTGTTAAGAAAAGTTTCACTAATTTACTGAAAATTTAAATTAATTTTTGCTTAGCAAAATTTTCTCTGTGTAGTAACAGTAAAAAAGAATTAAAGAATTTTACCCCGAATATTTCTGGTCCTTAGGAGTTCGCCTTAGTCGGGTGTTTTACTGTAATATTTCTTGGAGGGTTTCAAATATAATGGTTTACTCTAAAAATATAGATATCATGCATTATGGAGTAAAGTTGTAGCAGTGAAATAATTACAAAGTTTGGTTTTTTCTGTCAACAAAATAATTATTTAAATATCGTCATAATTAGTTTTTCACAAAAGTGAAAAAACACTGTGCAACGAGTTTTTGGTCATCGCCGTCGGGCTCAGTGGTTTCAGTCCGAAATTAAATTAGACAATTGGATAAACAAAACCGCAAATAGGTTTTGCAAAGTTACTTCGAATTTATTTTTCATGGCATCTTAATGTTGTAATATGTTTTAACAACTTTAGAGTTTTACACAAAAATTGTAATATGCCAAATCATCACTTTTTGCATCGATAAAATGTAGCGTAATTATTTTTTATACATTTTGAAAACTTCTTTCTGAGTTACCATAAAAATTTTTCAAAATGTTTCTTAGCTAAAAATTATTTTTGATTTTCTGGCAAAACAAAATACTTTCAAAGTTTTTTGAAAAATTAAATTTTTTAAGACCACTCTATTTTCTAAGTGGTGCTCTTTAAAAACTGGAAACAAAGTTTTTGTAAAATAGTTTTTGGGGGTTGAATCGAAAAGTAAATTCAAATTTCATAAAAATGGACTTTTTTTTGCTCTGTAGTAAAAGGGACTTCAAATCAGCGTTTTTGGGCACCACATGCATGTAGAAGGAGTTGGAATTTTATACAAATAATAACGACATTTTTTTATTGATGCAAAAACATTTTAAAAAGTCATAGCATCCCTAAAAAATAGAAATTTTATACTTTTCTGATGAGCTATAATAAATATAGTTACTAAAATGTAATAGTGTGTACTTTTTTATCCAATTGTCTACACTGTCTTGTCGCACTGATCGTACTTGTGATTTTTACAATGATATGATTTATAAAATGTTTAAGGAATGGAATGACTGGCCACGTCAAATTGTGGTAGTGAATAGAAATGAAAAGATTAAAGTTCCAGGATTAAGACAACATAATATGATATTTACTGATTCCTATGAGGCATTTAAGTAAGTTGGAATTACTATTTAATTAAAATATCCCAATAGTTACACTTAAAACTTTCCAGAGAAACTGAAATACATTTTTATACGGCCGATTACAATTACAATGAATATTATTATATATTTCTACAAACTCACGATCATTTAATATTTCGAGAAATGCAAAATATATTTGAATATTGTTGGCTACATTATATGATCAATTGTATCATTCAAATACAAACGGAAAAAGGAGAAATTCTATTTTACACGTATTATCCATTTACTGAGAAGTATTGTGGTAAAGTTGAACCGATTTTATTTAACGAATTCAAAGGTACATCCTTAGTGCACGAGGAATTGTTTCCCAAGAAATTGAAAAATTTGTATGGTTGTCCACTGAAAGCAGCTATTTGGCATATTCCACCTTTTTTATGTTTATCTTCAGATTCAAATAATGTCACATATATCTCTGGTGGTTTTGAAGGTACACTTTTATTGGAATTAGCGAAAAAATTAAATATTACTTTGGATATAAAAATTCCCGAAAATGATAGTCATCGTGGTTTTATGTTAAAAAATGGTTCTTTAACGGGAGCTCTAAAAATGGTGAGTATTATTTAAATTTGAGGAAGGTCAAAGTTACAATAAATAAAGTCGTTGCATATATCATGAGTTCCACAATACATCACAAGAAGGCCGAGGGTTTTCAGGTTTGATTAAATTGTAGTACACACATTGTCCATGAAGACCATAACATATATATATTTCAATTATAAAACGTAACTTTTTATTTATTATATTACATTATTAAGATGGAAAACAGAAAAATTTTTTTTGGTTCGCTTCTATCTTCGTCGGTTTTTTTTTACTACTGTACCAACAAGCATATGTTTTATTATCAAATTCCCTAATGTTTTGAGTGTAGAAAACAGATACATGGAAGAAAAACACGACACTGCCACTCACGCGAATTACATGTTCTTTATTGAAATGAATCTTAAGACTAACTTATAAAATATTTTTAAGCTATGCTAAAACTAATAAACTACTAGTACCAAGTTGCAATGTAAGCAAAAACAATTTATGCTTACATTGTCGTCTTTAAAAATGTGGAAATGAAAACAAAAGTATTAGGTATGGTAACCTGACACTTCTGTGTTCTCCTACATTTTATTAGTTAATACGATCGGTAAGGGTATGAGAATGTAACTCGCGTGCACACATGCGACCTATAGCCAGTGTTATCATATAGCCAGTTTAAACTGCTTTTCCCAGTTTCTTCGGATGCTTAACAGTTTTTTCATAAAAAAACCCCGTTTTTATGAATTTTAGCAGGTTTTACAGTTTTCAGTGTCGTGTTTCCAGCATATTTGTTTAATTTGCTATTTGTTTTGGCTAATATTAAAGGTCTTAATACAAAACTAACAAAACTGGCCTATTGTGGAATTAGAAAAAACCTAATTAAAACTAAGATCATAATATGAAAATAATTATATTTGTATATTAAACATTTTTTAATGCTGTTTTTTCTTTTGAGGTGAAAATAAAAAGAATGATATTATTTGTTTAAGCTCACATGAGCAACTGATCTTTATTTATTTAAAGTATCTTATTCTACTTTATTATTAACCATGGGAAAATGCAACGTTGCAACTCCCACGGTGAGTATAGTTAAGGTAGGTAGCGCAATTGAATTAAAATAATTAGGCTTTTAGCCTATCATAAATAAGGTGTCAAGTTGTCATATTTTAAGGTCTGACAAAGTTGACTTATCAACTACGCTACACCTCCCTTT
Organism: Delia radicum; assembly: GCA_021234595.1. NCBI lineage: Eukaryota > Metazoa > Arthropoda > Insecta > Diptera > Anthomyiidae > Delia > Delia radicum. The sequence continues at coordinate 141,998,393 of CM037852.1, forward strand.
TCCGATAAAGAATGATCAAGGGTGTATTATTAATATTCATTGATCATGCTTTTGTATAATATAAATTAATAAAGTAAATCTAATTTATAATATAAATTAATAAGTTAAATTTATATTTTTTTTATATATTAATTTTTTTTTATTTAATTTATTATACAAATTTATTTACAATTTCATATTTTTCAAATTTATAATTATACTTATTATTTAATTTTTCGTAATATTATATTAATATTTCTTAATTTATATGTTTTCTTACTCTATCTAAATGTACTGTCCGAGTCTCGTCAATTCCTTTTCTATATTCTATAATACAATTATTTCTATCATCTAATCCTATAACTTCATAAGGACCACTAAATAAACTATCTAATTTATGACCAACTTGGTCTATATAAACTAAATCTCTTATTTCTATCCCTAAACTATTCTTATTTCTATCATATAACATTTTACGTTTATATTTGCCATTTTCTATCAACTGTGCTGCCTGTTTTTAATTTCCTTTTCATAGGCATCCACATTGTAAAATGGTGTTATTTCGCCATCGGAAAGAAATTCAAATATGTTAGGCGCTTTGGCAAAAACCAATTCGTAAGGACAATAATTGTGGACCAGTGATGGTGTCGTATTGTAGCAAAAAGTAAAATATTTAATCCATTCGTCGGAATCAGTTTTATCTACTGAAATATATGAACGAACGTACTCATTAAATGTTCTGTGGACTCTTTCCACAGTTCCAAGCGTTTGATGATGATACGCTGTGGAAGTTACATTTTCTATCTTTAATAAGTTACAAATTTCATTAAATAATTGATTTTTATATTCGGTACCCATGTCATTTATAATCTTATTCATAGGTCCGTAAATCAATATGCAATTATTAACAATTGTCCACAATTGGTACAGAGATAAGATATTTAGTAAGGTCACATATAATAGTGACTGCATAAACATTTTCATTCTCTGTCTTAGGTAATGGTCCAATGGTATCTATTTGTATCACTTCGAACGCATTTACCGGTGTTGGAGTTATAATCATTCCCTCCTTTGTATTTATAAATGTCTTATTCTTTCGACATTTTTCACAATTTTTGACATATTTAGTTACGTCTCTTGTCATGTTTTTCCATGAAAATTTCCGACGTATTTTCTTTAACATACGACTGATTCCTGGGTGGCCACCCCAGATTGGATCGTCGTGATATTTCCGCAAAATACTTTCCTTTTCAACATTATCTGTAATTTTTTCTATTTTTGGAGTGAGTTCTATAATTAGTTCCTCGAGCATTAAATTTCCTTTTTCTTTATATTTATCTATCGCGATATTTTTAAATAGCGAGTCACCTACTGACGGCTGTGCTTTTCTTAAATTATTATCGACTGCTAATTTTTCAAGCATTGGGAATAATCGATCAAGGTCAATATTCCCATTATCAATAATTTTCTTTATATTTTTCGTGATCGCTTTATTATTCTTATTAATATATATATAGTCGCCTTCAATCGCTATCTTGGCGCTATTTTTATTTCTAAATTTACTCAACGCTTCGTATATCTTTACTTTATTTGTTGATTTTGCATTCTCCGTAGTTTTAATGTCGCTATTTACAGTGGCTTTTCTGCTTTGCTGTCTCGTTGTCACTTTAAGTATATTTATCATATTCTCATTAATCTTTTTTATTTCGGAAAAATCTAACCGAGACAAAGCATCAGATGCACTATTATCTTTTCCCCTTAGGTACTCGACGGTAAAATCGCATTCTTCCAAGTCCAGTCTCATTCGCGTTAACTTGGAAGATGGGTTTTTCATTGAAAACAAATATGTTAATGGTCGATGATCGCTTCTAATTAAAAATTTTGTACCATAAATGTATGGTCTGAAATGCATTATTGCCCAGTGAATCGCTGCTAATTCCTGTTCAATAGTAGATTTATTGCTTTCGTAAAGGACATTGAAGCATAAGCAATGGGGAGCTGTAATCCATCATATTCCTGGCTTAATACCGCACCGCATGCATGTTTGCTTGCGTCGGTAGTTATACAAAATTGTTTCTGAAAATCTTTATACTTCAGTATCTTTGGACTCATTAGTGTTCCCTTTAAATGTTGGAAAGCACTTTCGCAGTTCTCACTGCATTCGAACTTTACATTTTTCCTGCATAATTTCGTTGGGATACTAGAATGTTCAGCGAAATTTGGAACAAATCTTCTGTAGTAATTGCAGAAAGCAACAAATCGTTTAGTTTCATCGGCATTTTTCGGTGTTGGATAGTCTTGAATTATTTGAAATTTGCTATCGTCTGGGAGTATGCCTTTGTCCGTACATTTATGTCCTAAATATGTAACTTCGTGACCAAAAAATGAACATTTTTCTGGATGAAGTTTAAGATTATATTTACGACATATTTCAAATACATCTGTTAAATTCTTTAACATGTGATTTTCAGAACGACCTAGTACAACTAGATCATCCATGTAGAGAAATGCCTGTACTGGACATAGTCCAGCGAATGCTATAGACATCATTCTCTGAAATGAATTAGGAGCTATTTTGAGTCCATATGGAAGTCGTTTAAAACGGAATGAACCTTTATCTGTTGAAAATGATGTAATGTCCCTTGAGTTTTCATCCATCTCTATTTGGTGAAAACCTGACGTTAAGTCAAGGCAAGAAAAATATTTCGCTTTGCCTAAGTTATCAAGAATATCGTCTATTCTTGGTAGTGGGAATTTATCAGCAATTAATTTCTTGTTAATTCCCCTGTAATCTACAACTAGTCTCCAAAGTTTCTGGTCGCTTCCAGGTAGGGATTTCTTTGGTACTAAGAGAATTAGAGAATTGGGCTATTGTATTCAGAGGCAGATGGTTCTATAATATCATCATTTAATAATTTATCTATTTGTTTTGTAATGCCCTCTTTTTGTTTATAATGAATTCTATAATTCTTAATGTAAGTCGGTTCCTTATCTTTCAAGCGTAATTTCTGTTTATAAAAATTATTAACTGAAATTTTTTCAGTCTCAAGTGCAAAGACGTCAATATAACTCTTGCACAGATTTTCTAGTTTAGGCCTGACAAATTCAGGAAATTTTTTAGACAGTTTTTGTAATTTCTCATGTTCGCAACAATTATTATCATGCATAACTGTCTCATAATTATTTAAATCCTCAATTTTCAGGTTTATGTTCCTGATAACGACGTCATTGGGTGTCGTGTTTATTATTCTCACTAATGGCCTAGTACTTGTCGCAATCGTGTTCGCAACAAATATTCTATCTTGAAGTTCCTGGTTTGGAATGAGAACATCTTTATCAGAATTTTGAACATTTATTGATATTGAATTGATGCTCGGTGCATCAAGCATTGGGATGGAAATGTCGTTAGGATAATCGTTTGGTCTAAGTATAAGCCAATCTTGATCCTTTTTATATTCCAACATGCAGTTTTATTTTCTAATAAAATCAAGACCGAGTATTCCATCAGATGGAATAGGAAATTCATCACTAACTACGTGAAATCCGTGTCTTACTAACAGGTTTTTAATTTTCAAATCTGTTTCAACTTTCCCTAGTGTATATGTTATACCTTTACCGATGTCGTGTAGGCTTGTTATTTTATTCAAATTAATTAAAGTAATTCAAATTAATTAATGACAGAAATATCCGCGCCTGTGTCAACTAAGAATATTGAGGCGTGATCATTTAACGCTGTTCGCATTGATACATAAGATGTTAAGTTAAGATTCATAGTGTATATTCTACCGTTATAAGTATTCCCATTTACTGAGTACCTAGGGTTTGGTCGTTTTCCGAACCCTCGAGTGTCAATCGGACATTACGACCCCTGTTGCCATTATTATTGCGACCATTCCGATATTGGCGACTATCATTGTTATATCGCCCATTTCCATTAAAATTTCTATTGTAAGTTCGATTAGCACCACCACGATTACCACCATGATTGTAACCGTTACGATTGTAATTACCACGATTGTAATTTCCATTACGACCGCGAGCAGGAGCGTATCCTCCTCCTCTTGAATTGTAGAACATTATGCCCGATGCGTTTGCATTAGCATCTGTGCTTAAACCAACAAATTTAGAGATTACATCGTTCATGGTGTTAAAGTTCCCCGACTCCATAATGAGTCAAACTCTTTCATTTGACGCATTTTTTGTGATTGATTTCACAGCTATTTGTGTGGAGTATTTCTCCGCCAATGAAGCTGTCAATCCTTCTGAGATGTACGCATTTGACAGCGATTTTGTCAATTCTTCTATTTCATTCGCAAAAGCGTTAGCAGATTTGTTGTTCTGCCTACTAAATAATATCTTTAGATGTTTTTCAACCGTTTCGTCCCTGGTAGGTCTATCGGTATTTAGACACTTAAATGACTTATCAAATCTATCCCTCACGAGTCTAACTTTAGCTACTATATCCAGCCAATCCATATGGTTGGAATATTAAAATGTACAAGTTTCTCTCTTTTCGCCTTACAAATAAGACATTTTAAATTGTATAAAGTTTTATTAGACATGAGGAGAGAGTTAAACCTTGTCAAGGCCGTTTGCCAAAGATGCGGCCCTCACGTAGCTTTTTTACCTTTTATGAAGTTGGTAAATAGTCGTTAGAAATTGCATAGCGAGTATAGATTTTATAATTATGAAATATATAACCGGAAGCTGTACTTCCACTTTAACTTCATTTATTACGTTGGCGTTAGGTTTTTCGATCTTTGATTCCTGGCCACCCATCGTAATAGTATTAGGTTTTCAATATCCCCTATGATTAAAATTTGTCTTCTTTTTTTTTGTGTTAGTATAGCATAAAAGTAAAAAAAAAAATTCAGTTATGCCATAGCATCCCCTATCCGTCTCCTTCAGGAAAACAGATTGAAGTGGGTATGGCATAAATCAGTCATCACCTTTCGATGACTGTGAGATTTCTGTCGCGCTGTGGGAGGGTCACGTATGAGTTACCCCAGCCGACCGAAATTAAAAAAAAATTCTGGTTAGTAAAAGTCTATTTATTTTCTTTTGTTTTTTTTTCTAATTAATAATTACTATTTAAGAAAGTAGTACTCTAAGTGCCATAAAGTAATATGCTTTTAAAAATAAAAAAAGTATTTATTACCGTATTTTCTAATTTTATTGGTGTTGTTGCTTCTGTTGTAGTTGCTGCTGTTGTTGATGCTGTTTTTGTTGTTGCTGTAGTTGTTGTTTCTAATGTTGTTGCTGTTGTTATTGTTGTAATATGATGATCATGCTGTCTTGTTTTCCTGGTGGTGTTGTGGCCACACCACCCTTGGAGCACTTGGCGTGTGTCTCCGGCAATGTTTGTTACATTTCATCTTCCTTCATTTATAAATCTGGATGCACTTGCTTCAGTATGTAGTAAATGTAGAAGGCACGATTTTTCTTACGTATTTATTTTAGTTTATTACTTATTTTGCATTTTTTTTTTTTGTCTTTTGTTTCGGGGTAATTTTCTAATGCTAACTATTTTTTACGCCCGAGTAAAAGTTTAACGAAAATAATTTTAATTAACATTGCATTTTAGTGTTTAGAAATACACAATTTTTTTTTTTTTTTTTAAATGGACACTTTATCACTTTTGTTGTTTTTGTTTTTATTTTAGTTTTCATTTTTTCTTTTTTAATTTCACGCCGAATCCACTTGAGGATTATTCACTTTATTAAAAAAAGTTTGTTATGGTACCAAATCCACATGAGAATTATTTATTTTATTAAAAAATTTATATATATTTTTTTTTCTGGCAGGATCGCCATGAGGTGAAAATAAAAAGAATGATATTATTTGTTTAAGCTCACATGAGCAACTGATCTTTATTTATTTAAAGTATCTTATTCTACCTTATTAGTAACCATGGGAAAATGCAACGTTGCAATTCCACGGTGAGTATAGTTGAGGTAGGTCGCGTAATTAAATTAAAAAAAAATCAGGCTTTTAGCCAATCATAAATAAGGTGTCAAGTTGTCATATTTTAAGGTATGACAACGTTGACATATCAATTACGCTACACTTTGATTGCCATATAACAAATATAAAATAATAATATGAAGATGACCAGCATTATAATGGCATATGTGATAATATTATGAAAAAGAAAAACGTGTGTAATTTGTAATCGAGAGATCAACGTTATTGTTCCGCTGCATAGTTTTAAACAAAATTTTACAATTATAAAGGACTACACTTCGGATACTAGTTATGTAAAGACCGCTGTAAATGTAGTTAAAAACTAATGATTATCCACTTGAAAAAAAGGCGACCTAAATTTTATTAAATTCATTTGTTGTCATTTGTTTTTCACTGTTAATAAAATGAACCACAAATGTAGTAAAAAATTGACTAATGTTTTTTTTTTTTTTACTAAACACAAAAAACTGACCAAATGAATGTGGTTTGTTTTTTAAATAAACTACAAATGTAGTCAAAATTGAAATTTCGTAGACAAAATATTGCCTGTTCATATAAAAACAAACAAAGCTACTGTATTACTACTCAAACAACTACAAATATTTATAGCAGAAGTTCCCTGAGTGTATGCTTTTAATGGTTGTTTTTGCCTCAGATACGTTTTAAGTGAAAACGTTATAAATTTCAGCGTATTTTCTATTTTGTTTAATTGCAAAACGCATGTGTCGATCGATCATATTTTGATAATATATAAAATTTCTAGCGCAGAAATAAAACATGATTCAAAACATGAATATATACGCAGAAAACAGTTTGAAAACAGTTTTTGTGGTTCCACGTACTATCACTGTTATTAAATTTTAATACTATTGTAACAACCGACATTTATTTACAAATTTCGAATTTTTATTGCAATAATTGAATATTTTATTTCTATGGAGTATATCATTCTATAAATAGATTCACATGAGTTCAACAAAATTTATTTTATTACTAAAAATCAGTGCCTCGAACTGGGCTCTAACCGGCGATCTTCCGTTTGTCAGGCAGGTACTTTACCTCTAGCGTAAACCCAATTTACATATGTTTTTTTCAAATGTCAACCTTAATATTTAAATATTTGTCTAAAAATAGAATATTTTATTATAGTTACCAAAACTATTAAAAAACTTTATATTATTTTAAAATTGGTGACGAAAACTTACATTTTAGATAGATTGATTGTTTTTTTTGCAGGAGAAACAATTATTCGATTTAACTGAGAATAATTTTCATTTTCATTGCACAACTAAAGGTCGAAAAAACATAATTTTTATTTTTTAATAAAAATTATAACAAACTTGTGTAAAAGACAAAGTACAGTCTAGTTTACTCCCCCTGTTTTGTTTATAAACGAAACAAAAAATAAAAAGAAGGAAAAATAAACAAAAACGTGTACTGAATATCCACCCGAGGTGGACCTTGCACATAACAAACAAGTTTTCAATTTATTTTTTGATCAACGGTAATAATCTTTAACTTCTTTAAATTAGTTCTCATGTAGTAAGTGAACTAGTTTATATGAATGTTTGATGTTTGGCATGGGTTTGTCACCTCTTTCAAAACGTGTTCTGATAATGGGAACCTAGAAAATTCCCGAAATAGATCTATCAACACATTCCCGAAAAGGTCCAATAATAAATTTGAGAACAAAAAACTCTATAGATTATTTGTTAGGACTATATCCTAATAAAGAAATATAGAGTATGGCCTCGAACTTGACGAACGCGTCGACGTATTTACGAAAACTTCATAAATATGTTAAATAATTCATATCATATGATTTATGAAAAATGTTCATTAATATGATGAGACTTTATTCCCTGAAAGTAGATTTGCGATGCAAATACATTCTAATTTTAGTATGTTTGTCCAATTGGTTTTGGTTTTAATTATTCCGGAAAAAAATTTTTTAATACAAATTCATATTTGCAAAAGAGGGACATATATGGGCAAATATGGAAGTATAAGGAATTGCAAGTGTTCAAAAAGGACTTATATATGAACACATATGGAAGTATATGAGTATATACGCAAAACCTGATATGTCAACTAATATATTATAAATTTTTTTTATTAAATTTAAATAGGAAAAAATATATTAAAATTAGTTACATAATTTGTATTTATATGATACATTTGCTTAAAGTTGTTAAAATAACAGGAAATATTTTGAAACATAGTATATTGTTTTATAAACCTTTTGTAAACCTTTAAAGACCGATTGCAATCGGTCAAATCAGTTTCTATTTTGTGGCACTTGCCTAAATTTAATTTTACTCCAACTACTTAAGGTACTCTCCTTGTCAGTAAAATAAGATTTTCTTTATCATTGCGCAATATTAACTCATTAACAATTATAACTCATTTAACTTTTATTTTTAAATTTCATTAAGTTAAGAAGTGGTTTTTACCAATATTTTCAAAATGATTATTTTTAAAAAATAAATCCGTACAAAGTAAAAAATGTTGTTCGGTAATTATAGTTAACTTTACGAAGCGCATATGGGACACGTCCAATCAACCAAAGGGTGGACGTTACCTACTACGAATTTTATGAACACAGTAAAAAGACAGATACAAAGTTTGAGGCACTGACGCTTCTGGTTCCGGAAATATGTGGTCTTGAAAATCGGAAAAAAACTATCAAAATGTAAAAAGTAGTACTTACTTAATTGAAATTTTCTTAAAATGTGTTACAGGTACACCAATTATTAGGGTCGCATTTAAAATGTTATTAAATTGAATTAAATTTGCTATACAACATTATTTTTTATTTGGAAAGGTCACTATTCTTGACCTATAAGCCGGGAGGCTATATCTATGAAAACAATATTTTTAAAAATTTAAAAAAAAAAATATGTTAAAGTCGGTTTTATCCTTTACAGTTTTGACAAATTTCAAAGTGTGGGTATTCTTGGATGCATAGATATAAATCATATTTGTAAAGTTAGATATTTTACATGGAAATTAAAACTATGTATCAAAATGAGTCCGTTCAAGGGTTCCCGCCGATTGCGATGAAATTTCAATATGTTATAACAAATCAAAAATTAAGAGACACTTGTTATTTTTTAGCTGCCCAAAACCAATTTGGGATTTTTGAGATTTTAAACGTGCAAGTCAAATCCATTTCTTATGATTACTTTAAAATAATTATACCCTTTAATTAGACAATTAAGAGCACTAAGCTGACTTTTGTCTAATTGGTACGCTATTAGTACGTATCACATATTATTTATTATTTACCAATTATAAAGCTTATAAAGCTAATTTTAGATTTTCATAAAAAATTGTATTTAACTAAAATAAAAATAGTGTATAGTATGAAACTTGATGAATACAAAACTATAACAAATACTTGATATGAGTTTTTGAATAATTTTAAACATAAAATTTTAAACTAAACATAAATAATTTGACAGCTGTCAAAATGGCCGACAGTTAAAAAAGTGTTGTCAACTTAAAGTTCTCAACCTGTATAAAAAGCACCCTTTATTTTAAATATGAAGTTTTAAGTCCATTCTGGCTATGTTTTGGCCATGGAAATGCTTCGGGAAACTTAGTCTAAAATCCAAATGCTTACGAATATCTAAAACAGAAAAAAACAAAACGAGTGAGCTAAAACTTAATAGTGAACAATAGTTAGTTTGGACCTGAACCGACTACACCTCCTAATACAAAACCTCCCTAAATTTATGTTTGAGCATTTCAAATAATTTCAAATGATACCAAATTTATTTATAGTTTCATTGAAAAAATATGAAATTGCAAAAAACAGAAAATGGGGTCATATTTGATCCCACTTTTCAATCGGCATTAACAAATGCACGGACTCATCTTGTTACATAGTTTTAATTTCTTTGTAAAATACCTACCGTTACTATATGATTTATATTTCTAGATCCAACAATACCTGCACTTTAAAAATTGTTACAACTGTAGAGAAGGAAACAATATTTAACATATAGTTGTTTTAAATGTCGTTTTCAAATAAATATACTCCCGACTTATAGGTCAAGTAAAGTTACATTCCACATTTTGAAATAAAAGTCATGTTGTATATCAGATCAAATGTAATTTAATAACACGGTGCTACAGTGAAAACAAAACTTGGAAAACGACCTAGCGTGGGTTATAGGTCCTGTTGAGTACATTACAAATTGTGTCAAAAAATTTCAGAAACACCCTCAAATTCAGAAGTTATTCTAAAAAAAAACCGTTTTTAGTTATGTTCGTTTGGTTTGGAAAGAAAACAGATTACGCTTTAAAATGACGTGCATTTTTTGATACATTTTTAAGCTTTTGTTTTTGTTAAGAATATCTACAAAAAAAGGAAAACTATAAACTTTTTTGATCTTAGTAGCTTTTCATTGCTTATTTTGATATGAAAGCTTATAAAAATTTATACCAACGTATAAAGAATATTTAGTTCTTAATAAAACATTGTTTTCATTTTTCAAATCGGATGAAAATTGTAAAAGTTATTTAACTTTTCATTAACACCTGTTTTGAACTATACACGATAACTTACGTTAAGCTGTTTGTACAGTTATAAATTTACGTTTGTAAGTCAAGTGGTTTACCAAAAGAAAAGTCTGCAATCCCAAAATTTTTACTTTATTTATTTATTTATTTATTTAATTAATTTTATTGTTATTTTAAAGCCCATGGGGCCAATTAAGCAAAATTACAAAGACAACTTACTAGCTAATGTGCATAATAATAATAATATATTAAGAATACATAAAAATATAAGAAACCCACACAGCGATAGTTATTTTATCAATGAATAAAAGTATTTACTTCTTATTATAAACTCTGTTAATATCTGAAGTATAGGATCATCGTGCTCTATTTAAATATACAATATTTACAAGTCGATGTTTTAATTATAAAAAGTATTGATAAATTATGAATCTGTGATTTGTGCTTGTTCATAAGCAACAAGACGACGCCTCTGTAAAGCATATGAATTAGAAAATGAATTAAGCGCTCTAGGCAGAGCGTTATATAATTTAGCCACTCTTACAAAATATGCACGATCTAATATCGTAGTTAGCTTTGGTAACAAAATCTGTTATTCCTATTAGATCTACTAAATCTAAATCGATCTATAAAGCCAGTAGGATAACCGTTCTTAAATATTATGTAAAAGAGAAGAAGATTACGAATCTTGATAAAACTATTAAAACTACATCCCAGAAAGTCTTGTACATAAGAAGATATATGATCACGGTTTCTTAGTGAATAAACATATCTAACAACACGATTGAAAAGTAACGATAATTTTTTCAAATTAAAACCAGGGGTACCAGTATAACTGCTAATGGAATATATAAATTAGTGCAAAACAGCTTTCTTAAAACATAGTGAACTCTAGATGATATCGAATTAATTTGGTAAACAAACTTTAGTTCGCTATCAATAACAAAGTTTAGTAACTTTTGCAAATATAAACCGATTTTAACAAATAATATCTCGTTTTGTTTATATAAAATTGTCTTTAAAATACAGTGCAAAAAAAGATAGGTGTTCATAGAAAAAAATTAAATTAACTCTTGTTGAATTTGAAAATTTAGGAAAAAAAATATAAAATATTAGAAAATTTTGATAAAAACTAACCTAATTTCTTGAAATATATATTTTATGAAAACAGTTTAAAGCTTTGAAATCGGTCAAAGAACATGTGAGTTAGAGGTACAAAAGTGCTACGACCTACCCTAATACAGTTTATTGAAAATAACTCAAAATTTTGAGGGTGTTTCAAAATGTTTGAAAACAGTTTTTGTATGTCCTCAGCTAGGCCTACAACCCACACTAGGTCGGTTTTCAAGTTCAGACAAAAAGTGTTCTTTTGTAGCAGTGTGTAACCTTTCAAATGCGGCCCTGATGACACTTTTCAATAAAATGACAATTAAGTAGGTACAACTTTGTATATTTTTATAGTTTTTTGGGATTTTCAAGACCACATATTTCCGGAACCAGAAAAGTTCTCTTTTATACTTTATAGCTACCAAAATCCAGCAATTTTAGAATCAGTGCTGTCAAAGAAAGTTAGATGTTAATTGAAAGGAGATGGTTGAATCCATATAGAAATATAACTGTAACTTAAATTAAAAAATTGTTTAAAAATTTAAGATTATAATTTTTTTCAAACAGGACCTCAAAATCAAAATACTAAATATTTAAAACGTTCAATTAGTATGAATTGTTGAACTTTAAATTTACATTTTCATCTGAAATTTCTAAGGTACAAGATCATGATCAAATCTTACCATAACATAGAAAATTAAAATTGTTTTTAATTTCGACCTAAGCGACTAGGTCCTCTTCAACCTAATTATAATACACCACCCACAAGAAACTCAAGGTTTGATCAGTAATATATATCAACCAACCACAGAAAATCGGTGATTTTAATTGATTACCCAAACAACATGAGTCATGCAAACATTTGGGAGTGGAAGTGACAAAACTTGTATTTTTTGCAAATATTTTGTGTTAATAAAAATTTTAATAACTCAGTAAATTGTTTACAACTAAGTTGCGTTTTACTCCGATATAAATTTGTTTTGTTAATAAATTCATATATAGTATGGTGTCTTTATAAACTGTTTAGCAAAAATGAACCACAATTATACACTCACAATATTTTTTCCGTAAAGACTACTAAATATACACATTAAATTAATTGAAAATCATTTAAGAAAGGACTACTAACTTTTCGTTTAAAACAATTGCATATTTTAGTTTATTTTCAATTATAAAAAAATTAATTGACAAAATCGGTAAAAACAATAGATTGTTTTCGTCCATTTCAATACTCAATATCATATAATAAGTTTTTGTTTTAAATAGAACGTTTTAATTGAATATTTAAACTATTACTGAAATTCTTTTTTTCCTTTATTATGTTCATTGAATAATAGAAAGAAAGTAAAAAATATATTTCATTGGTAATTTAACTGTATATTCCATTGAAACAACTTTACAGAATAACTTTTTAAATATCTACTGAACTTTTATGGAAAATTTCTTGCCAGTGCAGTAAAAAGTTCACAGTCGTTTATTTGTTTTATTTATTTAAATAAAAACAAAAAAGCCGACAAAATTAATGCAACAACAGTCATACGACGCTTTTTTTTTTTCAATTGAACCAAATATGTAGTCAAAACTAATATTTCTTCTACAAATGACTGCTTTTTCATTTAAAAATAAATATTGTGTATTACTACTCAAACAACTACAAGTATTTACAACAACAGTTCTCTGTGTGTAAGAAAAGCTTTTGAGGGTTATTCTCAATATAATAAATTATTTTATTAACAAAATCCCCAAAAGCTTTACTTAGGGGCGACTAATATGAGCACAGACATAGAAAGCTGAGAAAATGTTCTTTTGAACAAGCCAGCTGCCGGCGATGCAGGTAAAGATAAAACTCAATCAATTGCAATGGAATTTTTCATAAAAGTGGCATTAATTTTTTATATTTTTTTTTTTAAACACTTGCCACTTTTATAGTTAAATGCATTGTTATAAATTTTATTACCACTTTCAAATTCTTTAGTTTTATAGTTTATTTAAAATTATTCAAGTAAATTATTACCTTTTTACATTTTTAAAGCTTGATATGAAATTATTTGTAATAGCAAAAGGGATATGTTCTTACTGGGCTTGTCATGAGCAAATGTGTAGCACGACATAAATGTTGTTTTTTTGCTCCAGCACGCAATTTTAAGCGTCGCAACTGCGTTTAATTTCGGTCTGACACATACAATTTGTTAGTTAGTGAGAATTCACGGTCTCCTCTTATTCTTTCCAAATAGGAAAGAATAAGAGGGAGAATATTTAGTGCATCGTATGATGCAGATTTGGTTTTTTGCTTTTTTCCTGTTTGTCACTGATCTTGACCTCACAGAGATTAACTAAATTATTGAAAATCATTGTACAGTCAATTGTTGAAAAGAAGAATTCAAACCATTTAAAGTTTCGCATAAAAATATAAAGTGTAAAAATTATATAATAACCGCATGTGAATAAATCAAAGTGGTAGTAAATTCTGAAACCAACTAAATATAGAATTTAAATTTTACACATTAAATTCTCCAAATACAACAGTCTTCTGGCATGGGTAAGCCGTATATTTGAAAAGAAAAGTTTTTTTTTTTTTAAATCTCGTTTGTGAATTTATTACTTCTAATAGGGAATTAGTGGCCATCACAGCTGGTTTTTCTGTTAACGCTAATAAAATCAGGGAGTTTTCAATTTATTGACCATCGTATTGTAATACCACTTAATAAAAATTCTGGCCTAGTGTAATTGGAATTAATTCGTGAATGTTTTTTCGAAAGGCCTATATTTTATTTGGAGGGAGTTGGAACGAAAGAGTAAGCCCGGTTGGAAACGTAATATCTCCTGATAATAATATTCCGTAAACCGGCCAAATTGTCTGATTTCATGTCTTCATATTATGTGCTAAGAACTATTTGGAACAAAAGAAAGTATAGCTTTCACCATAAAAATCGTATATTGCTAACACTAAAAACCCGATTATCTAAATTTCAACATTTTACTATTTTCACTTGTATTCGAAAGTCAATCAATCTGAACAGAATTACAATTTTATTTTATTGACATTCGTAGACAAAGTTTCCGAAAACCGTTTTTTAATAACCCCATAATGTTACTTAATAACGTTAAAATTATTACTTAATAAAATTAAATTATTACTTAATAACATTAAATTATTAAATTTAATTTATACTTATAATTTAATTACTTCTTAAACCCTTAGCACTTAATTTTCCTTCTACTTAAAATAAAATTAAATTTTATATTCTACCAAATTATATCAATATAATTTTTCTTGAATATTACTAACCTTTTTTTGGATAGTAATTTATTTGCTCAAATTATATTATAAAATCCAGGGACCGTAATCATTATGAGTTTTATAATAAAAATTGCACAATAATGATTATGTTATGAGTTTTAAGGATTTTCTTCAATGGTAATGATTATTTTTGAGTAATAATAAAAAAAATCAGCAATAATCATTATTTTTGAGCCAAACAAATAAAACTCAAAAATAATCATTATTTATGATTTTTATTTTTTTCGATCAAAATAAAACTCACTTTCATGTAGGTGTAAATATATATATACATATTAGGGTGGAGAGATTTGTAAGGAAGGAAAAAAATTTTAATGGGCTCTTCGCGTTTCTGATTCTTGGGATTGTACTGAGCAAAAAAGTCCACTAGACCATACGTCTACGGGGAAAATCGAGCTTCCAAATTTTGACTTTACGGCAAAAACGCCCTATTTTGATATTAATAATTAACCCCTTAAACCCAACCCACAAATATGATTGATGCATTAATCTTCCAAAGAAGAGATTGATACTATAATCGTGGATAAGCTCCTCCTCCTTCCTGAGATATGTCCATCCCACAGATTGTTACTTTCACAAAATACGGCAAAAAAAAAGCCTTATTTAAAAAATAAAAATTAACCCCTTAAACCTCGCCAACAAATATAATTGATGCATTAATCTGCTAGAGAATCTTCCAGAGAAGAGATTGATATCATAATCTTTGATAAGCTCCCCCTACTTCCTGAGATATGTCCATCCCACACATTGAAAGTGAGTTTTATTTTGAGCGAAAAAAATAAAAATCATAAATAATGATTATATTTGAGTTTTATTTTTTTTGCTCAAAAATAATGATTATGGAAGATTTTTTTTAATATTACTCAAAAATAATCATTACCATTGAAGAAAACTTTAAAAATCAAAAATTTAAAAATCATGGCGGATACGCAAAAGATTGTCAAAAAATAATAATAATGGTGCAATCAATTTTTTTTTATGTCTCTTCTAAGTGATTGATTTTTTGATTCAAAAAAACGAGCAATAATCATTATTAGCGGTCCCTGATAAAATCTAAATTACTATTTTTTTTTATTCTAACAATTATATCAGTATTTTTTTTTTGCGATACTACTAACATTTTTCTATGATAGTATTTTATTCCCTCTAAAATGAATTATAAAATCAAAATTAATATTTATTTCCCCTAACAAATTACATCAGTATATTTTCTTTTATATTACTAACATTTTTCTATTGGTGTATTTTATTTTCATAGAATCTATTATACAACCTAATAAGAGAATTTAATGTTTTGCACAGTAAAAATATCTTTTTTTCTTTAGCCCAATTTTAAGAAAAAAAAGTTGAATTAATTACAAAAAAACACACCGATTGCAGTCATCTCCATTGCTGGGCCCATCGATGGAACGACTTGAATAGTAATTGCATTGTATAATAAAACAAATTACATTTTTAAAGAAACAAAACATTTACTCTCAGTTAGTAAACCAGTCCATTTCTATTCATTCCTAGTCCGGTTTATTACTTTTTTTCTGTTTTTATCAGTTCTTTAAATTTAAACAAATATTATGATTTCAGTATGTTTATTACTTTGCTATTATAAACACCCAAATAATTCATGTTAGCTAGTCCATAGTTTTTGTTTTGTTTTACGAATTAAACCAGGTAAACCAGAACATGATATAAAGTCTTACAGGCCTATAAGTCTTTTATCTACATTCTCAAAAGTTTTTGAAAAACTCTTTCTACGGAGATTGCAGCCAATATTAGATAAACAAAATATTATACCTGCACTTAGGAAATTATGTTGGTAAAGACGACAGCAATTGTAGTCAAAAACAAATGAAATTTCATTTAAAAAAAGGACGACTTACATTTCATTAAATTCAACTAACATTGTCATTTGTTTTTAAATGTTCAAAAATGACTAACAATTGTAGTAAAAATGAACCACATGGTAGTAAAAAATAAACCAAAAAATTTTTTTTTTATTTTTTTAAATAACAAAAAACAACTGTAAAAAATGAATGTAAAATCATAAAACAGTCATTTGATGTGAGTTGTTTTTTTAAATGAACTACAATGTTAGTTAAAAATTTTATTTGTTCTACAAATGACTTACATTTACATTAAAAATAATGAAACTGTATTACAACCCAAACAACTACATATTTTTAAAGCAGAAGTTCCCTGAGTGTGAATATCAATTTGGTTTTCGGTATAAACATGGAACACCGGAACAATGCCATCGAGTTGTTAATGTAGTAAGAAATGCGTTAGAAAAAAAAACAGTTTTCTTCTGCTGTATTTTTAGACGTCAAGCAAGCTTTCGATAGGGTTTGGCATCCTGGTATTCTGTTCAAGCTTAAACAACATCTTCCTGCACCTTTCTTTTTAGTACTCAAATCATATTTACAAAATCGCTATTTTTATGTTAAAGTAAACAATAAATTTCAAATATTTGTGATATAAAGGCAGGTATTGGTTGTTAGGTCGAAACTCAGAGTTGAACCTTGAAAATAAAGTTCTATTATATAAGTCCATTGGGTACTGCAAGCAACTCCAATATTGAAATTTTGCAACGCTACCAATCCAAAACCCTTAGAAAGATTGCCAATGCTCCATGGTTTATAACCAATAATAACATTCATAAAGACTTACACACACAAAAAGTAAAAGAAGAAATTAAAAACTTTAGCTCTAGATATCTTGAAAGACTACTGCCCGTAATTTCAAGCAATATTTACCTACCGGTGCTTAGATACCTACCCGATTTTATTCGTGTATACGGGTAGATATCTAAGCACCGGTAGGTATCTATTGCTTGAAATTGCGGGCATTAGTAATCATTCTAACCCACTTGCAATTAGTTTACTTGATGACAGTGAAGAGGTTAACAGACTTAAAAGACACCATGTCTTAGATTTGCCTTTCAGAAGATGATAATTGTAAATATGTAAATACACAATAGTAAAACAAATGTAAATATAATTATAAAAACAGAATAAGTTTATAATAAGTTATGCACGTATATTTTGTACGTAAATAGAAATGTTTTAACCTCAGTGGAGATTAAAACTTATGTTATTAGTAATATTTAACTAATTTGCTTATTATTGTAAAATATATTGCAAATAAAAATTTATAAAAAAAAAAAAAATTTTACGAATTACTATTACTATTAATAAATGAATTTTGTGAATATATAAAAATGCGATTCTAAGCTTTTTTTCTAATGGGAATGTCAATCAATTTAGAGAATGAACTCGCTAAGTAACCGCCCATCAATTTTTAGGGACGATAATAAATTAATACAGGGTACTCAGATTGTCATGGTGTTGACCTTGAGTCATTGGGTGGGAATACTGTACCCCCAAAGAATTAACATCTATCATTGGTAATTGTTTCTGAATATTTATAAAGCTGTCAGTTTAACATCTTACATTCATTTTAATATAGGTCTATTTAATTTTGGCATGGATTTTTATATGTTGTTGTGCTGAAATAACATGGGTTGAGAACCACCTATAGGAGCTAGCTAGGGAAAATCTTTTCTTTTACCATGCCTATCGACCTCTATACGTCTAGCAGCACAATACAGCATTGAAATTGAAGAAAGATTAATTTAAATGTTGTCATTGCCGTATGAGTGTTATTTAATATAATATCGCTCATACGTAACATGGAACATTTGAAAATAAATAATGGTCATGATTACTTCGAGATATCACATAGGAATTCAAATTTGAATAATTTGTTGTACACATTTTTGTAGACCCTGCAATACATATCCACATTCCTGTTTAAAATTTTGAAAAAATCGTGATTTTTTAGGGTTTAATTTTTAAGAACATTAAAAAGATCCCGGATGTATGTAACTTTGAAGAGCTATATAATCGAAAGTTGTTATCGGATTTCGCTGAAGAGCATTAGATTTTAATGGTTATCATTAGGGCAACCAAAAATATGCTCTAAAAAATTAGTTTTAAGCGCCTAAAATATGCATTGAAAAAACACTTTTAAGCGTTAAAAATATGCTTTATAAAACGCAAAATTTGTTCATAAAAAATTATACATATTTTTTTTTTAATTTGAAAATATAAACAAACGTAACAAATAAACTTAACCACCAACCAGATTAAATAAAATTCCATTATATTTATATTATATATTAATTTAATTCCAAAATTAAACAAAAAAAAAATTAAATAACAAAAAGTGTCATAAAAAATTCAAACTGACTAAAATACAAAAAAAAGAGTACAAACAACATTAATTTAAATTATTGTTGCAATAAATGACAAAGATTTCGCTCAAATTTGAAACAGGAAGCTTTGTCTTTTTGATCGTAAAACGCTCTTGTACTTCAAAAAAGTTCTTTCGACATCAAAGGGAGTAATTGGTGCAAATTTAAAAGCTAACGTTTTTCCAATGGTATACTTTTCTGTTATTGCATTTTGGACGGATACTCCAGTCAAACTTGCTGGAATATTCTTCAATAAAGCAAAACCATAGTACTTTTCAATTACAGTAGCAAGTTTTTTTTTAATAATGTCGGCTGTCTGGGCATTTATGACGTTAATTGCTTCCATAGCGTCTGTTACCACCTTAATCTGCACAGAAAGTAGTAGTCCAGAAGTTTCTAGTTTAGTTATTGATGCTTCAAGAATAAAAGCTAAATCAGCTTTGATTGTGCTTTCATGTAGAAGGTCTTGCGATATTTTTATTTAGGCTGCCTCCTCATTGTCCAACGCATCAAAAACTCGCACAATCTTTTCATAGTTGTGTGCATAGTAGTTTACGGCCGTGAGCCAAGTTCCCCATCGTGTGGTTATTGGTTGAGGAGGGTAGTGGGAGTACAGGTTCTAGATCCTTAAAAATCTCTACTCTAGACGGAGCTTTTAAAAATACTTTTTTACATTTGCAATTAACCTATCGACGTTAGCATACAGGCCTCGTATTTGCTCACATACTCGGTGCAGTCCGTGAGCAAGACAAGTCAAATGAGTTATTTTTGGGTAAAATGTCTGTATTGCCCGGGCCGCTTTTACCGTGTACGGTGCAGCATCTGATATAAATTGCAGAATCAAATCTTTGTCAAAGTTTTCACCTGAAAGCTTAACTTTGTCCAGCTGTGCAGTATTCAATAAAAATGGTTGTTTGGCGATCAGCTCATCGGGATCTAAAATTCCAATGATGACATTTGCCACATATCTCTGAGCTACATCAGTGGTCTCATCAATTGACAACCACAGCAAACGATTTTTGATGCAAATTTTAATGTTGTCAATGCTGGATTTGTAAAGGGATTTTACGTGATTTGTGCAAAGAGCGCTCTCCGATGGAACTTTGTGCTCCGTGTATTTTTCCAGAAAAGACTGAATTTTTTTATTCTGCATTTTATACAACGGTATATCTGCAGCAATAAAAGCGCCACACAAATCTTCGGCAAATTGAGCATCTTTTGAGGCTCTCCTAGATTCACCCAAAAACTGTTGCGTTGATTTCTTAGCTACATTTCTTTCGTTGAGCTCAATATGTTTTTGACTTCCGAGGTGCTGTTTTATGGTAAATATTTTCTCTGCTGACACTGCCTTATTGCAAAACTTTCCCATCAGTTTTAAAATCTGGGTATTCGCTAACATATCATGTTAGTCTGTTTGACACGGATTGCTTGAATTTCGGCATATTCTTAATTTAATTTTTTATATTATGTAGTTATTGCAGTTTTGCTTAAATAGGTACAACGTTTAAAAAAATACGTAACTTTTAATTTAGAATTCCCCTAAATGTAAATTGAACTGTTTAATTGTGCACTTGATAAGTCAGCTGTTGTTTGTTTACTTTTGTAACAAAAGTAAAATAGTGATCTAAAAAAGTAATAGTTACTAAAATGTCTTCAAAAAAATTAAGCAATTTAGTTTTTGGCTTTCTTCATTTGTTTTTTAGATACAATTTTTATGACATTAACTATTAACTATTGAAAATTGCAACTTTTGTAAAATATGTAAAAATTTGTAAAATATGCCATACAAATATGAAAAATATCAAAAATGCTAAAATATGCATTTATGGTGAAATATGCAAAAATATTCAACTATAAATCGATGCCATTTTGTTCTAAATTTGATGATTCTGATAAATATCTAGTCCGCATCAGTTTTAGACTATCGAGAAAAAACATGCATTTGCATGAAATTAGTTGCCCTAGTTATCATAGATTTGAAATTTTTAAATTATTTTTTGACAAAAAAAGTTTGAACATGTTCCAATCAAAAAAATAACATTTTTTATATAAAACTGTTTAGTTTAACTTCTTGGAAATAATTTTAGTTTTTTCTATAAAACATTTTCAAAAGATTCCGCATTACCTTTTAGAGTAATAGTTCGATAAAAAATTGATTTTCTGTAGAGCGATAAGTACCCACCAGCTGTGTACTGTAAAATTCATTCAATCTTCGTGTCGTGTGGTGCTGTCCGGGGTTTGATTTAAGACTTATGGTTTCTTGGGAAAATATTCTTTGAATTTTCGGTAGCTAACGATTTTGCTAAACCATTTTTTATAAAAAAAAAAAATTTACACATAATCATGTACATATTTTACAATCTATTTATTACAGTTAACAGAACGAACAGCTGATATTAGCTTGGGAGGATTGCGTCAAAATACTTTGCGTCGTACTCTATTGACATCTACTACGAATTATTACCAAACCAAGCTTTCTTTAGTTGTCATATCCAAAGCATACCGTAAGAGTTCATTACAAACATTATTATTTCCATTTACCACAAACTCGTGGTTTTTTCCTGCTTGCAGTAAATTGTATTGCATTACTTGGAGTAGTCATACTAAAACAAATTTATGGACAAAAAATACCACAAATATATAACCATGGTGTTTTGGATATTTTACTATCGATATTGGGAATGGCAGCAATATATAATCCAACAAAGAATGCTAGCAGAATACTAAATATATCATGGATGATATATACTTTAATAATAAGAACTATGTATCAAGCATTATTATATCATTTGATACGTATGTATGTTGTAGACGATGTTCCTCAAAGTCTAGAAGAATTTGTACGGAAAAAATACTCAATTGCTGTAAGCTTGGTATCTGCTGAGTCTGTAAAACAAATATCATTATTTAATTCTTTAAATATTATTGAACTTAACACTTCATTAAGCATGGCTGTATTAAACTATATGGAAAACTTACCACTTAAAGAAGCCAAAGGTACGCGACTCCAGTTCCCCTTAATTTGTTACAATATTTTGCTGTAAGTTTACATAAAGCGGGAGTATATAAGGTGTTGCCAATGGATATATTTAATTTTCAATTTTGTATGTTTATGACAAAGCATTCATACCTAGTCGATCAATTTAATGAGTTATTAGTGTGGATACGTAGTTCCGGTCTAATGGATGCTTGGTCAAGACAAGAAATCGATGAAAATTATTACGATAGTCAACATTTACAACTAGATCGTTTATTTGGCTTAGAACAATTACAAGTGGCATTTTTTGCTGTTTTGGGTGGCTATATTGTGGCAATTGTAATTTTTATATTAGAGTTATTTTACAAACGTTTTAATTGACAGTGTAAAAAGTTAGTTCTGATCAGATGTAAAAATATATGATTGAATTTAATTAGATATGGTTTAATATAAAAAGATCTGTTGCCATATCTGAAAATATATGATATGGTCTAGCATTTTCGTTCCGCTTTATGGCCAGATCTGTTCTGGTATAGTTCCAGATCTGTTTATATCTGAATTGATCTGGTAAATTGGATAGCATTTATACCCAGATATGAGCAGATCTGTTATTTATTTGTTTACTGGATAAAGATAGGTAAGTGATTTAAAAACCTTAAAATTATTCAACACCTCAAGTACAATACTATGAAAATATCCATGCGTATTATTTACGAAGCATTTCATACATTGTACGAAATATTTCTTATTAAGCACCACGAAAATCTTTCGTAAAATATACAAAATCCACGAAATTTTTGTGTGCATTTTACTAATTTATTTTTGTATTTTACGAAATAGTTCCTTTGTTTTGCACCACAAAAATCATTCATGAAATATACGAAATTATTCTTAAAATGTTTGCATAAATTTTAATAAGATTTTTTTAGATTCTACGAAAGAATTTCGATATTTCGTTTGCTCTATTATACAGTACATCATTTTTTAACACATGATTTTGGGACTAAATTCTGGCAATTGCACGTGAAAGTATCCCCAAAAATAAGAACTTCTGCATCATTCGTTTTGTCAAGTTGGATGCAGTAATAAATTTATGGCCATACGAAATTTTTTGCTCAAGGCGTATTTTTAGCACTTTTTCTATATTTTAACCGGACGGAATATCTATTTTGTGTCTGAAGCAAAGTTGTAGATATTGAATAGGAGAAAAAAAATGCGGAACAATCATACCCGAAAAAAGTGCATCCGGTGCTTTAAAAATCACAAATATGCATATTTTTTTCCTCAATTGTCACCTTTTTTCTCAATAACTGGATTATACTGTTTTTTCTCTATAACATTTATTTTGCATGTAAAAAAATATCCGATTTTCATTTTTACTCGCATTTTTCACCTTTTTTGCTCAATAACTGGATTACAAATCAAAAAAATATGCTGTTTTTCTTCTTTATGAACTTTATTTTGCATGAAAAGAAAAATTCTTACACAGAAAATGCGAGATTTATGGAAACAAAATTTTCAATTATAATTTTCAAAATTTTGGGTGAAAAAAAAATAACTAAAAATCGGAATTTTTATTTTCATGCAAAGCATATTTGTGGATTTGAATAAATGAATGATTGTTACACATTTTTTTCTCCTATTCAATATATACAACTTTGTTTCAGACACAAAAGAGATATTCTGTCCTGTATACCGAGATATAACCGTTTTAAAATATAGAAAAAGTGCTAAAAATACGCCTTGAGCCAAATAATTAGGTAATTAGAATAACCATTACATTATTATTAGTGGTTATTCTAATTACCTAAAGAAGAACGTGTCTTGAAAAATAGATATATTTTTAAAGTATCATTATGATGTTAAAAAAACTGTTGTAAAATTCGCCTGTTGTTTTGTAGAATTGTCTCATTGTATATATAATAATGAAAGTAATAAAAATTATTAAAATATTTTTTGGATCGTTACAAAAGATGCAATGAATACAAACGCATCAAAACAGTTTCGAATAATCAGAATTTAAGATAAATTTAAGTGAACAAAAATACTCTTGCGGATACATACATAATGAAATATTATTAAATACCCGTTTACATTACAACACATGTGTTTATACTATACATCACATAAGTAAAACGGAAAGTGTGATAAAATTAAATTTGACAAAAATTATAAAAAATTATAAGAACCCTAAGAAATTTTCCCAAAATTTGATTTGTTTTTACACATCAATACTTTA
>CM037852.1:142022835-142058616 GCA_021234595.1 Delia radicum
ATCCGAATCATATCGTAAGAGTTCATTGCGAAACATTATTATTTCCATTTACTAGAAACTCGTGGCTTTTCTGCTTGCTGTAAATTGTATGCAATTAATAGGCGTAGTGCATACTAAAACACATTTATGGACAAAAAGTTACACAAAATATATAACCATGGTGTTTTGGATATTTTACTGATCGATATTGGGAATGGCAGCAATATATAATCCAACAAAGAATGCTAGCAGAATACTAAATATATCATGGATGATATATACTTTAATAATAAGAACTATGTATCAAGCATTATTATATCATTTGATACGTATGTATGTTGTAAACGATGTTCCTCAACGTCTAGAAGAAATGGTACGGAAAAAATACTCAATTGTTTGTAAACTTTGTATCTCTTGAAACTGTCAACAAATATCATTATTCAATTCTATGAATTATTGATCTTAACACTTCATCAAGCATGGTTGTATTAAACTATATGGAAAACTTACCACTTAAAGAAGCCAAAAGGTACGCGACTACAATTCCCCTGAATTTGTTACAATATTTAGCTGTAAGTTCACATAAAGCGGGAGTATATAAGGTGTTGCCAACGGATATACTTAATTTTGAATTTTGCATGTTTATGACAAAGCATTCATTCCTAGTCGATCAATTTGATGAGTTATTGGTGTGGATACGTGGATCCGGTCTAATGGATGCCTGGTCAAGACAAGAAGTCGATGAAAATTATTACAATAGTCAACATTTACAACTCGATCGTTTATTTGGTTTACAACAATTACAAGTGGCATTTTTTGCTATTTTGGGTGGCTATATTGTGGCAATTGTAATTTTTATATTAGAGTTATTTTACAAAACGTTTTAATTGACAGTGTAAAAAATTAGTTCTGATCAGATCTAAAAATATATGATTGAATTTTATTATATATGGTTTAATATAAAAATATCTATTGCCATATCTGATCATATATGATATGGTCTACCATTTGCGTTCCGCTTTATGGCCAGATCTGTTCTGGTATAGTTTCAGATCTGTTTATATCTGAATTGATCGGTAAATTGGATAGCTTTTATACCCAGATATGAGCAGATCTGTTATTTATTTTTTTACTTGATAAAGATAGGTAAGTGATTTAAAACCTTAAAATTATTCAACACCTCAAGTACACTACTATGAAAATATCCATGCGTATTATTTACGAAGCATTTCATACATTGTACGAAATATTTCTTTATTAAGCACCACGAAAATCTTTCGTAAAATATACAAAATCCTCGCAATTTTTGTGTGCATTTTACTAATTTATTTTGTGTTTTACGAATAGTTTCATTGTTTTGCACCACAAAATCATTCATAAAATATACGAAACTATTCTTAACATTTTTGCATAAATTTAATAAGATTTTTTTTAGATTCTACGAAAGAATTTCGATATTCGTTTGCTTTATTACACAGTACAACATTTTTTAACACATGATTTTGGGACTTAAATCTGGGAACTGCACGTGAAAGTAGCTCCAAAAATAAGAACTTCTGCATCATTCGTTTTGTCAAGTTGGATGCCGTAATAATTGAATGCTTTTGCTCAAGGCGTATTTTTAGCACTTTTTCTATATTTTAACACGGTTATATCTCGGTATACCTGACGGAATATCTATTTTGTGTCTGAAGCAAAGTTGTAGATATTGAATAGGAGAAAAAAAATGCGCAACAATCCTACCCGAAAAAGGTGCATCTGGTGATTAAATAATCTCAAAAATGCATATTTTTCCCCATTTTTCACATTTTTTGATCAATAACTGGATTACAAATCCACAAATATGCAGTTTTTTTTATAAACTTCATTTTGCATGAAAATTATTATTATTATTACTATTTATTTACTGCAAATTTAATTTACAGAAAATGTGTATAGAGAAAAAGGACTGGCTGCCAGGGCCTTCGCCTTTAATAAAGTATGATATTATGTATTTAGATAATTAATTGATTACAAAAAGATGATATATAATAAAAAAGTATAAAATAGTAGATGTTTTCTTAGTTGATTATAATCAAAGTTCTGTATGGATTCCGTTAAAGATATTATTTGGTTGTTTTTGTTGAAGCAAGATAAGAGGTGATCCATAGTTAAGATGTTGCCGCAGTTAGAGCATACCGGTTGTGAGGAGCTGTTTTTAAGGATGTATTCATGGGTTAATTTGGAGTGGCCTAGTCTCAGCCTAGTAAAAATTTTTTGTTGTTGGTAGGATATGTTGGTTTTTGTAAAAGATGGTTTATTTTTTTGTATTATGCATTTGGTAAAGTGTTATTGTTTTGATGTTGGTTTATTTTTACTAGATTTTGAATATCTTTTTTTGTGTAGTTATTGATCAATATGGTTGGGGATTTGTTAGTGATTTTAGCAATCGTGTCTGCAAATTCATTTCCTTTAATGTTCATGTGAGCCGGTGTATAGAGTATTTTTGTGTGTTTGCTGCGAACAAGATTTTCTTGATGCGGGAGACTAGGGGATCAGAGTGCTTATATGATTTCAAAGCGTTAACGGATGATAGGTTATCAGTGCATATTATGAGGTTCACTCCAGACGGTTAAGTTTGATTGCTTCTTCTATGGCTATTATTTCTGATGTAAATATTGAAGTATAGTCAGGAAGCATTCAAGTTTTGACTATGGTATTGTTTTCATCAACTACAGCAATGCATTGCCATTGGGCGGTTTTGGAGCCCATCGCAGTACCAGATTATGTAGTTTTGGTTTTTATAAGTGTTCGTTTGTTCTAGGTATTGCTGAATAATCTGGTCTGAATTATAATTGAAAATTTTCTACAACTTTGCTTCAGATACAAAAGAGATATTCCGTTCGGTATACCGAGATATAAAAGTGCTAAAAATCCGCCTTGAGCCAAAAAATTCTTATGGCCATTAAATTATTACTGCATGTAACTTGACAAACGAATTATGCAGAAGTTCTTATTATTGAAGATACTTTCACGTGCAATTCTCAGAATTGAGTCCCAAAATCACATGTTGTTTTTGTGTTATGAAAAAATTTTGAAAAAAAAAAAATTTAATAAAAAGGAGGCCTAAATACATAATCAAAAATAGTCGCATGCTTGTCGTAAATTAGCGATATTTTTGAAACAGTTTCATTTGACAAAACTCAACGAAACTTTCATCATATTTATGAAAATTTTAATAAATATTATGATCGTTTAAGTGTTAGTTTTCAAATGAGAACTTTAAACCATTTCCAAAAAAGGGTGTTTGTTTTTTGTGTAAGTAAATCAATTCAGACGTTTTTTAATGTTTCAAAATTAAAGAAATTATTACAAAATCTTGATAATTGTCCATTAATTATAATTATTAAATATTTAAAAAATCTATTACATTTTTACATAAATTCGATTTTAAACTAGCAACTTCTAAACAAAATATAACCAAACAAATAATAAAAATAATGCATAAATACTGATTATACCAAATAGTAACCAAATAGATAATTTTATCGGTTCACGTTTAACACGGCTAGAATGTGTCGTTGCAAACAGATAATACGATTCGAAACGTTTTATTAAACCCGCTGCTAATATTCGCAAGATCAATTACTGCGTTTGATGTCTTAAAAATGTATGTCGTGGCATATAAAATACTATGGGTGCTGAAATTAAAGGTTGTGCTAATATATCAACCCTTTCATTTGGATTCTCCTGATTGTACGACAGAATGGACCAATCTAATAAACATAGTGCAATTTTTTCATTGTCCGTGGTATAACTAATACATTTAAATAGCAGTTTTAGCATCTGGTGCGGCCAGTCTAACGACTCTTTCTACAGCTGGAAATGCATATATTGTATAATTATTATCTATAACTTCACGTAAACTACTTATGGATGTACGAGCTCGACCATCTTGTAATAGTTTAAAAAGTTCAGCAGAATATGCAGACCTTAGAACAAATGTATATAACATCCATACGACTAAAATATAGCGTGCAAAAGTTCTATAGGGTATGCGGTTCAATGTTGGACCTCCGAATAATGTTGAAAGAAGATTTGTAATTGGTATGCGATTTTTATGACCATACACAAAATCCATAATGTTTGATTTTCCCAGAAAACGCAGATAATATATGAAGAGTATGGCAAATAGTATAGTGGAACTCAAGCACGACCATATTATATAACGAAATGGTTTCTATAAACGTTCAAATGGCGACATTTTTCGTCCTTGTGGTATGGCCAAGGTATATGGTATCGTGACATAACTATCACTGGGCTGCATTACTCTTGAACGTAATTCATTATACATCAGAGATATAATTGTTATATTTGCCCCCCCCCCCCTCAATGATCTGTAAAATATTAACAATAATTTTTTGATTTACTTAAAGAATTATTGGTTTGAGCATTGATAAATTAGTTCATACAATTTGAGTTAGAAAAAAACTATAAGCATAATACATTTATGCATAAAGGCAGCCGAATTTATTTACAATCAAATAGTTCGGTTACAGCAAACTAACTTTTCAGTTGTACCGACAAATTTTATTCGAGGCAACCAAAGATTTACAGAAACAATAAAAATTTCCTCTTAACTAATATTCTGCTGTCATATCCGAAAACCTCGACTACAACAACCGAGTCATTGATAGTCAACAAATTCAATTGTCAGCACGAATATGGTTTTATGTGTGCCTAGAAAATTAAATTACACTCCAAATAATAAATTAGTAGAAAATTCAGTAAAACGCCTTGTAAATCAAATATACTATTATTCAGCATATTTTTAGCAGAAATTTTGTTTTCAGCTAAAATTTTAAATATACTTATTTAGCACTTAACTATTTTGAACTTATGTTTAACTTATATTTTACTAATGTTTTACTAATTTATTATGCTAAAAAGTTTGTTCTGATAAGCACGTTAATAGTGTGGACGACAACCATATTGAAAGATATACGCAGAATGAAGTAGATGTCGCGGCATGTCAAGATATAGTAGAGACAAAGAAAATTGTACTAAAAAATGCAACTCTTGTAAGATATATAAAAAAACAACCACTAAGATTTTTGTATGCGTTTCACAAAAATTGGCAAAAAGCTGTTCTGTTTAAGTAATAAGCGATTTTTAAAGTTTTTAAAATGAAATAGCTCTCTCTAGATGTTTCAGACTTTAAACATAACTTCTGAATTTATATCGAAAGTAAATATCTATCAAAATAATGTACAAAATTTGAGGTATCGGCTTTTTTCCGACTTTTGAGATCTTTTTTTTTTTAATTGTGTAAGTTAGGAATACTGGCTACTGAAGTTTATTTTTTGTTTTAAGAAAATCTTTCTCTATATATTCTAATAAAGAAAATGGAATAATTTTCAGCACATTGGAGTTTTTACAAGTTGGAAAATTCTCGATCTGATCTTTTAATTTAACAAAAACGTTCATATTGAGCAAATTTGTCTGACTCAAAACTTGTTCCCGTATGTCCTAAACCAAAACATAACATCGATATTTTATTTATTTTTATTATTAACATGTCAAAAATTATGTTTTTAAAAACATTTTATGGCAACAGTGAAACAATAATTTTAAAATTTCAAACATTATTCAAATAACCAAGACTTCAACTGTGTTTGTTATATTGCCCTTCTATATAAATTTATCAGCCTTACAATTAGGGGTTACTTTAAAGAAATATCAGGGGCCGAATTACGGCATTCGTGATCGAGTGAAATCGTTCGAAAACTGTGTTTTTTAGTGAGTAACTATAAAAATACAAAGTTTTATATTTATTTCTAATCAAATACCAATGCAGAACATCCCCGATAAAAAGTATTTCGTTAAAAAATTTTTTTCGGAAATAGGAAATTAATTTCTATCGAAAAATTACGATCACGAATGCCGTAATTCGGCCCCAGTACGAAACGGTTTAAGCTTAGCTACAAATTATAAAAGCGAGTTTTCGTGACACTATTTTGGTAAATATCGCCTAAAGTAGGCAGCGAAAAAAAATTGTAGTAGCATTTTTATTTTATTTTTCATGCTGAACATGAGGTACAAAAGGCTTGTCCTGTTCATGGTTCCTCCTATCTCATAAAATATTGAGAAATAAGAGGCATATAAAGTTAGATTCAACAGCATTGGCAGAAAAACACAATCGGCACAGTGTCGGCAAAGCGTTGGCTTTTTCAAAATTTGACCCTACGGGTCAAAAGTCGGGACATCAGAATTCGTTTTAGAGGTATGGTTCTTTCGGCAAAGTTCTTATTTTGATCCCTAGAATACGATTTTCCTTGAACGTTGAGCGATTTTTTTGCCTCCATACAAATCGACCCGGCCTAATATACATATAATAACACACATTAAACCTCTCTCTGCTTTTAACAAAGCTCTATTTTATTGCAAGACGTACACTTACAAGAACTTTTTCATAAAAGTTCAACAGTTATTTTAAAATTTAATCGGTAAAGTTGTTTCAATGAAATATTTAGTTAAATTACCAAAGAAATATATTTTTTAACTTTCTGTCTGTTATTCAATAAACAAAAAACGGACTTTCGGTAATAGTTAAAATATTCAGTTAAAACTTTATATTTAAAACAAATAGTTGTTGTATTATATTGAGTATTGAAATAAACGAAAACAATCTACTGGTTTTATCGATTTTGTTATTATTTGTTCAACTGTTGAAAATAAACTAAAAAAAAGCAATTGTTTTAAACGAAAAGTAAGTAGTCCAGCTTTTAACTGATTTTCAGTTAATTTAATGTGTATATTCAGTAGTCGTTACTTAAAAATATTGTGAGTGTGTGAAATATAACAAAATATTTAAAACAAATTCTACTAATTGGTTGAAATATTGGCAAAAATAATATTGGCAAAGAATTTTGCGGGTGGTACTGGCAAACACATGCTTTGCACAAAAATTAGTGTTTTCCTAGTACAATCCCTGCGGGAAATGGACCAGTTACTGGTATGGTCACGTGACTAGAACTTTGTGTGTATGAACCAGTCCAAGTTTCGGTTCTGTTATATGAAAGTGACCTGTACTTTTAACATGGGCTTGTCATAGGAGGTGACAATTGCTACCTTTGGAGCACTGTGTGACGTGGCGAATAACTTGACCAAGGTAACCTATCACCGTACCGACTAAAATGAATATGCTACGGGACAAGTTAGAAGTAGGGAGTGTCAAAGTATGACCATTTTAGGATTTATGTGATATGCAACAGAACCAGTGGGGAAAAAATTATCACGTGACTGGTGTAGATGTACGTATCGTGGAAGTGGAGAAAAATTGTTGAAGGAAAACTGGTCACATATTAAGCGAAATGTGTTCTGTTTTAGGGGTAGTTTGAGTGGAATAGTTTTGTAAAGTACCACTGCACTGGCCTAAGGGGTACATGTCGACGGGCATGCGGAAAGTAATTTGCAAGCAACCTGTCACTTTTATTCAGCGTGTGTCATATTATGTACGAATTGCTAAATAGCCCGTCCGGAACCAGTCGCTGCACTTATTCAAAACAGCGTGTCATTCCACCTGCTCAAAAACCTTCAAAAAGGCACAACAAAAATCAATTATAAAAATTGTTAATTTTGTCTATACCCAACTCAAAACTATAACATTAAATTTATTATAACAATTTAAATTTGGAAAAGTACATAAACTAGACAAGAAGTCCGGATATTCAAAATATAGATTTTTTGCAAGTTTTTTTCTTTATTTGCTAACATTTTCTACTAATTTATATTTTCCAACACTTCTAAAAAGCACTTCATGAAACTTTAATTTTGCATTCTGCATTATAATTCAAGTTGACAATAATATCTTTATAAAAAGAAGAAGCTGCAACAATTCAGCACAAATGTAACGTATAGCTTATAAAGAAGAGTAACAAAATATATACTCAGTTTCAATTTTGTTCCCAAAGCAATTCTTAGAAATTGTCAATTACTTACACATAAATAATCGTTACCAAAAGTCTTGTAAAATAACTTAACAAGATATTTCGAAACCAATATGCAGAAATTTTTAAATTTAATTTTTGTATATTCTTGTAAAGTGTTTCAGGTTTTTTAATAAATTGTGCAAAAAAACATATTCTGGTGATAGTTTTTTGGTAGCGATATTTTATGTGTAAAATCTCCATTCACTTGAAAAATCGGCACTGCTAACGGTTTTGAGCCAGTTCAATGACCAGTAACAACTACAACTGCAACGACCCTACACTTTGATGTTATGTTACTTTTTCTCCAGTTACGTGATGTATCTGGTACCAACCAGTGAATGTTTTGTGACCATAACTATAGTCACGTGATTGCACATTTCACCCAAATTAACACTTTTTGGTGCAAAACAATTTTGGTTTCACCAGTTTAGTGACGTGCTCCCCAATCATATATCACAGAATTACCACTTTGGATCAATCGACCCTTCATTTCCCGCAGGGATATTAGTTGTGCGTTTTTAAATTTTTAATAAAGTTTGTTTTACAATTTCTTCCTGTGAAGTGTCGCACATTTTTGAAGTAGGTCTCATAGAACAGTATTTAAATAACTATAAAAAAATTATAAATTGTTTATTAAAAAAAAGCTGTTTGCAATTGCATGACACATTATAAACTATAATTTTAAAAATTATTAACTAAATGTCAGACTAACATGATGGTAATTTCATTAAAGACGTTTTTGAAGGAAGAATCGTTTGATATCGTTAAGCTAAATTATTTAGTCCCTGCCATAGCCGGCATTTAAAATATTTGATTTGCATGAAAATGGTAAAAGTGTAAACTCAAAAATTAAAAAAAAAAAAAACACCCGACTCAGCGACTTGATTTTTAGTAAAATTGGAGTTTTTCTGCCATTTTACAAGTTTTTCAAAAATTATCATAATTTTTTTTTTTTTGTCAATATTTACATAGTGAAATTGTTATGTTTTCAATTTCAGACACATGATCATTCATGGAATGTGTAATTAAACTTTCGATTTTTATTAATTAATGTTTTGATTGTTATTATTAACTACTGAACCCTTGTTGACCAGTACACAAAACCTCTTATATATGGAAAAAAATTAAAAATAATTTTAAAATAAATATATTTTGTGATACAAATTTTCTAATTCTAGACATTATTATGATCAAACGTCAATGAGATTACGTCAATGAGATTAATGAAACTTTTATTAATGTTCCCGTGGTTCCAACTGATCCAGGTTTTTTCAACTTTAACAACAGCAATCTCCTAACCAACACTTCCAAGTTTCAATTTCAGTGTGTGAGCCAAATAGATGTGTTCAAGTGTTGTCTAAACATAAAATCTAATGCTGTAGGATTTGATAATGTACATCCCAAATTCTTTAAAATCCTTTTGCCCAAAATCTTTCCTTATATAACAGACCTTCTCAACACAGTTATAATAACCAGTTCTTTCCCGCTTAACTGGAAGCACGTCAAGATACTACCGGTTCCTAAGTCCAATGATGAATTTAGGCCCATAGCAATCCTGCCTTTTGTTTCCAAAGTTTTGGAAAAGCTTATGCATCAGCAACTAAACAGTTACATTAACAGCCATAACCTACTCCCTGATAAGCAGTCTGGATTTCGGCCAAAACACAGTTGCGTTTCTGCACTACTAAACGTATCAGAGGATCTGAGACAGTGCATCGATGATGACGAAATTTCCTTCCTTGTATTACTTGATCACTCTAAGGCCTTCGATACGGTTGATCACCAAATTTTGTATGATAAGATGAGATATATGTTTAATTTCTCTGACACCGCACTAAAATTATTAAAATCTTATCTTTCTGGTCGAACACAATCTGTAAGTGTCGATGGATCTATTTCGGATAAACTAAATGTAACAAGAGGGGTACCCCAAGGATCTATTCTTGGGCCTCTTCTTTTTTCAATGTATTCAAATGATCTTCCTATTCAACTAGAATACTGCAAAGTGCATATGTATGCAGATGATGTGCAGCTCTACCTTAGCACCCCAATAAGTAAATTAGATGCATCGCTTAATAAACTTAACATGGACTTAAATAGGATACATCGGTGGGCGTCAGCCAATGGACTCTGTCTTAACCCCAAAAAGTCCAAATGCCTAATAATTCACAAACAAACGTTAAAATTCTCAAGTAACTTCGAAATAAGACTGAATGATCAAACAATTGAAATTGTCAATTCAGTTAAAAACCTTGGAATTATATTTAATAATACCCTCACCTGGTCCAATCACATCAACAGTATTGTAGGCAAAACATATTCTATGCTTCGTAGTCTCTGGGTAACCCGGCCATTTACTACATTAATAACCAGGAAACTCATCGCGAATTCATATCTCATGCCAAGTTTACTGTATGGATGTGAAATTTTTTCTAACAGTGACTCTATCGGTAAGCGAAAATTGAATGTTGCATACAACAATATCATAAGATATGTTTTCGGACTTCATAAATTTGCTGAATTATCGCCGTATGCCATTAAACTTCACGGGACCACTTTTGATAACCTCATAAATATCAGGTGTTTAATATATATGCATAAAATTGTATATGACCGTGAGCCAAATTACCTCTATCAACGCCTTAATTTCGCAAGATCGAAAAGAGGAAAGCTGATCAAGTCATTTAAATTTAAATACCTTTCGACAACATGGCAATTCTTTGTTGCTGTAACTCGTCTTTGGAATAAACTGCCACTTAAACTTCAGGGCAATAGTAATGCAATAATGTTTAAAAAAGAACTTAACAAATACTACAACTGTCATGATTAATAACTGACTTTTTAACTACGAAATTTAATTACTTTATACAAATATTAAATGCTTCTGTTTTCATTAATTAACAATAAATCGCGGAAATTAATATGCTCTTTATTACATATTTAAATATTGAATTTTTTTTTTTTTTCTCTCTCTTTATATATATACATTTGTACTTTTTGTTAACATGATTATCATCCTGTCTTTATTTATTATTTCTTTTATTTTTAACTTAATGGTTTAATGTGTTTTAATTCTGATTATGTCATTAACATTGTTCTTATCCATATTTTTTTTTTTTTTTCTTTATCATTTTTATTATTTTAACATATCATAATTATAAATTTTGTGAACGCATATATTTCTATGCTCTAATTATAAGATTTTATCTTGTTGCATAGAAAATGGAAATAAATAAATAAATAAATAATAAATAATGAAAGCATGTTTTGTGAAGTATTTAAGTACAAAAACAAAACGATCTAAGACCACTTTTAAAAAATACCTACAAGGGAGGAAAAAGACGACATTTTTAATAAAAATTAAATTGCAATACCTCGTAAACCGTTAATTCCGATTTTAAAATTTCAAAATATTCGTGTTTAGCATGGCAAAACTAAAAAGTAATGAGTCGCAAGACACATTTTTATTAATGCAGTTTAAGAAAAATGTTTCAAAAATCGAAAACTTTAGTAACGGACCCCACGGGTTAATGCAATACAATTTCTCTCAAATTTGCACCAAATAACTTTATAATCTAAACAAAAATAGAATTTTTACAAAAAGTTGTTCTACGTAAAAAAAATGTCACTTTACTGCACAGTGGCACCCGATTTTCAACCGGTCGGTGCCCTCGTGTTCACTCTCGAGTATGGTATCCTCTAATTTCCCCGAATTTACAATGGCTGATGTCAGATGTACCCGCATGGATATTCTGTTTGGAGGAAATGTTTATCCAAAAATTTTAACTACGGATGTTAAAATTCATCCGGATGGTAACCTGATCGCCCAGAGAACCGTTTTCGGTTGGATAGTGACAGGTGAAGTTTTTCAAATCGAACCCTTACACTCTGTTGCTTCGTTTTGTAGTCACGTTGAATTGAATGCTCAACTGAGTCGTTTTTGGGAACTTGAGGAAGTGCCTCAAGCAGCCCAGCTTTCTGAAGCTGAAGAGTTTTGTGAAGAACTTTACCGGTCTACAACTTACCGAAACCCCGATGGTCGCTATGTCGTTTCACTGCCTTTTCGCAGAGAATTTTTAAATGAATTGTCGTTAGGAGATTCTCGTAACAGTGCTCTGTCCCAGTTTAAGCGAAATGAGACTCGACTTTTGAAAAACCCCGCATTGAAATCACACTATGATAGTGTGATTCGCGAGTATTTCGAAATGGGACATATTAGAGCAGTTGATCCCTCTAATGCAGATGCGACTAATTTTTATTTACCCCATCACGCCGTATTTAAACCCGACAGTGCCACTACAAAACTCAGAGTAGTTTTTAACGCTTCAAACCCTTCTTCCAATGGCGTAAGTTTAAATAATATTTTATACCCCGGACCTGTTTTACAGGCAGACATAACTGTGTTAATTTTGCAGTGGCTACTCTTTCGCTACGTTTTTAACGCCGATATAGAGAAAATGTATCGCCAAATTTTGATTCGTCCCGATCAAACCCCATTTCAGCGGATAGTGTTCCGTGAACATCCCGATGTCGACATTAAGGATTATGAGCTTAATACGGTCACGTTTGGAGTGAATTGTGCACCGTATTTAGCGATTCGAACTCTTATTCAATTGGCTAACGATTGTGAAACCCTGAATCCTAAGGCGTCTGAAATATTGAAAACCCAGATGTACGTTGAAGACGTACTAGCTGGCTCGCATGAGCTAGAAGACGCTTTTGAGAGACGGAACGAGCTCACCCAAGTTCTTGGTTCTGCTGATTTTGTCCTGAGAAAGTGGACAGCTAACCACATCCGTCTCTTAGAAGATTTACCCCGTGAGAATCTGCTTGATGCGGACTTCTTAAAATTTTCAGACGCCAGTACGACTAAAACCCTAGGCCTGCGATGGAACGCTGATAAAGACAGTTTTTATTTTAAACTTGTTTCGCAGCCAGGGAAGGATGTTGTTACAAAACGTGCTGTCTTGTCGGAAATAGCGAAGCTATTTGACCCAGCCGGTTGGCTCTCCCCAAAGATTATTGTGGCAAAGATGATAATGCAACAAATTTGGAAGGACAAGACAGATTGGGACGAAAGTTTAAAACCATTGACTCTTATTCAGTGGCGAACATTTTTAAATGATTACCCTAATATTGAAAAAATTACCATTCCAAGATGGGTTAATTTTTACCCCGATCATGAAATTGAACTCCATGCCTTTTCAGATGCCTCTGAAAAAGCATATGGTGCTGCACTCTATCTTAGAAATATCTCCTCGAATGAGATTACGACGCACTTACTCGCGTCAAAGACAAAGGTAGCTCCTGTTAAGCCCGAAACTTTACCCCGCTTAGAACTTTGGGGAGCGGCTTTGATGGCAAACATGGTAGAATCACTGTGTGGTCAATTAAATCTAGACAAGAGAAAGATTTATTTTTGGACCGATTCTACTATAGTTTTATCTTGGCTCAAAAAACCCCCGTGCCATTGGCCAACCTTTGTAAAAAATAGAGTTGCGTTGATTGTAAAGAAAGTTGGTACTGAAAATTGGTCTCATGTGGACTCCAGGGACAACCCCGCCGATGTGGCAAGCCGTGGAACTCTTGCTCGAGATTTGGTTGATAATTCATTGTGGTGGCACGGTCCCACGTGGTTAGGACAATCTAGGGAAACGTGGCCCCAACATTCTGTTACAGATCATCGGCATTTAGAAGTTCAATCGTTTTCTGTTCGAACTGAACAGCCGTTTGACATACTTGAGCGTTTCTCAGATTTACCCCGTGCAATGCGAATTATTTCGTATTGGTTCAGGTGTTTGCAATATTTGAAAACCCGAAAATGTTTGTACAACACCGTAGATTTAACTCAATCAGAAATGAAATTTACTCGAGATCGCTTGGTTCTTGTATGCCAACAAAATTGTATACCCGAATATAGACAATTAGGGAAAGGTACCCCTTTATCATCGAAAAGTAATTTACTTACATTGAACCCGTTTATTGACTCTAATGGTTTCCTCAGACTAAATGGTCGTTTAGCTCGATCAGCTGGTTTGACGTACGATGAAAGGTTCCCCAAAATTCTACCATATTCAGCCCGTTTTACCCGTTTGTTTGTAGAACATGTTCACAAGTGCTCTGCTCATGGCGGACACTCTTTAATGCTTCGTTTAGTGAGAAGCGAGTTTTGGGTCCCTAAGTTAAAGAATCTTATCCGTACGGTGATTCATAACTGTAAAGAATGTACCATTTATCGAAAGAAAGCCGGTCAGCAGATAATGGCTGCTTTACCCCCTGAACGATCGTCCTTTTCGAGACCGTTCACCCATACTGGCTTAGATTTCGCAGGTCCATTTGTTATAAAATCCTATATTGGTAGAGGTTGTCGTATTATGAAAGGTTATGTTCTTGTTTTTGTGTGCTTTGCCACAACAGCCATTCATTTGGAAGCAACTGGTGATATTTCCACTGATACGTTTCTAGCTGCTTTTGCACGTTTTTTCTCTCGCCGTGGCTGCCCGTCACACTTGTATTCAGACAATGGTACCGCCTTGTCGGGGCAGCGAATTTACTCAATATTGATAGTAAGGAATTCTTTTCGGATTTGAAGCGAAAGGTTCTCGTACGGAATAGTTTTCAGCCAGTTGAATGGCATTTTATCCCCCCTGGAGCTCCTCATATGGGCGGCTTATGGGAAGCCGGAGTGAAGAGTGTAAAAACTCATTTACGAAAAATTTCTGGAGTGCAGAAATTTACCTATGAGGAGTTTTAGACTATGTTAACCCGAATAGAGGCATGTCTTAATTCAAGACCCCTCACTGCCATGTCTGAAAACCCCCTCCGATTTAACTCCCTTAACTCCAGGACATTTCCTGATAGGAGCTCCGCTCCTCTCACCCCCGGAACCCGATCATTCTGACCTTTCGTTAAGTATTGCCAATAGGTGGCAGAAGCTCAAGGTTCTTCATCACCAGTTTGCTCAAAGGTGGAAGGAAGAATATCTTAAAGAACTTCATGGGCGAGTGAAGTGGAAATATCCTCAGAAAGATTTTGAAATAGGAGACCTCGTTGTAATTCGACAAGATAATTTACCCCCTAATGAGTGGCGACTAGGTCGAATAGAGAGAACCTTTTTAGGCCATGACTCTAAAGTTCGCACGGCGGATGTGAGAACAGCTTATGGCATTTATACCCGCCCAATAGTGAAGCTTGTTCTCTTACCTAGTTCAGAAACCCACTAATTCTTTTTTTTCTCTTTCTCGCTGTTTTTCCCCCCTGGTTTTAGATGTCGACTGTATCTCGTCGTTTAGAGGTTCACCGTACCCCCGTTGAAGGGACCGAAGAGTCGGCCCCACGAGCTAACACCCCTCGAGACGAAAGCCTCCGGGATTGTCGCTTATGCAAAAGTGAGCATGCGTTGCGGAAATGCCCTAAATTCCGAAAGATGTCGGTGGGGGAGCGGTGGGAAACGGTAAAGCGGTACCATTATTGTTTTAATTGCCTGGCTCACTCCCACATGAGAGACAAATGTTCCAGTAGGGAACGATGTGTAGAGTGCAGGTCAGAACACCATACGTTCCTCCACCGCCACAAGAAGGCCCCCAATCGCCAGAATGCCAGCGAGACCCGAACCCCAAGCAGCGACAATCCCGGGGCCCAAGCACCATCGAGGGGAAGAAGACGTCAAGGACGAGGTAATGCCACCTCCAACAACAACACCCCCAACCACACATCGACCAACATCAGCAGAAAACGCCGTCGTCGTTGTTGTCGCCATCACCAGCAACAGCAGTTGCAACCACAACAGCAAACACAGCCACAACAGCAGCAGTTGATGCAACCCCAACAGCAGCAGCAGTTGTACCCAGCTGCACCCCAAACTGCTACTATCGTTATAACGTCCATTCGGGGCGTATAGTACAAAACATATTTTTTTTTATTTAATTATATAATATTATATACATTGAATTGTTATCGAATTTTAAAAATGAATTTTATTTTTTTTTTTAATACCCTTTTTTACCCTTTTTTTTACCGCATTGTCCTTAGCCACCCTTGTTGCAATCTTGCAAGGGGGCGGGATATTTACGCGCATAGTGTGAACAGCTCACTGACAGTGCTAATGTAGACACGCCGTCTTCAGTTACTGTTCAGTGGGCTGTTCTATGTTTTTAACTGCTTAGCGCTTCACGCTCTTTTTTCCTAATTACTTCTGTAACCCCCATACCCAACGTAAGTTGATTAAACCCCCCATTTTATAATTTTAATAAAACCATAATTATAACGTTTTTGAAAACATTAATAATTAACCCCGTTTTTTTATTTTCTAATTTTCTAACAAAATATTTCGAGAAAACAAGGGTAAGGAGTTTGTTTAATATGCTGTACATTTTTTTATTCCTACAAATTTTGCGTCAAATTTCCAAATGTATAAAAAAATTCTGTATATATGAAATTAAATGAAGGAATTTTACAATTCTTGGA
The DNA here is from genome assembly GCA_021234595.1 of Delia radicum. Lineage (NCBI taxonomy): Eukaryota > Metazoa > Arthropoda > Insecta > Diptera > Anthomyiidae > Delia > Delia radicum. The sequence goes on from CM037852.1 coordinate 142,039,251, forward strand.
AAAGATTAGAAACATTTTTAGTATTTACACTGATCCCCATGAGGATTATCTGCATGATATAAATGAGTTTTTGCATTAAACCGAAGAAATTGCACTGGAAAAAATTTCATTAAAAAATTAGTTACATAAAAAGCATGAAGATTTTTATCAATGTTAAGGCAATTTTCCTTTATTTTGTTAAGAAAAGTTTCACTAATTTACTGAAAATTTAAATTAATTTTTGCTTAGCTAAATTTTCTCTGTGTAGTAACAGTAAAAAAGAATTAAAGAATTTTACCCCGAATATTTCTGCTCCTTAGGAGTTCGCCTTAGCCGGGTGTTTTACTGTAATATTTCTTGGAGGGTTTCAAATATAATGGTTTACTCTAAAAATATGGATATCATGCATTATGGAGTAAAGTTTTAGCAGTGAAATAATTACAAAGTTTGGATTTTTCTGTCAACAAAACAATTATTTAAATATCGTCATAATTAGTTTTTTACAAAAGTGAAAAAACACTGTGCAACGAGTTTTTGGTCATCGCCGTCGGGCTCAGTGGTTTCAGTGCGAAATTAAAGTAGACAATTGGATAAACAAAACCGCAATTTTTCATGGCATCTTAAAGTTGTAATATGTTTTAACAACTTTAGAGTTTGTCACAAAAATTTTAATTTGCCAAATCATCACTTTTTTACGGTTTTTGCATCGATAAAATGTAGCGTAATTATTTTTTATACATTTTGAAAACTTCTTTCGGAGTTACCATAAAGCTAAAATTTTTCAAAATGTTTCTTAGCTAAAAATTATTTTTAATTTTCTGTCATAACAAAATGCTTTCTAAGTTTTTGAAAAATTAATTTTTTTAAGACCACTCTATTTTCTAAGTGGTGCTTTTTAAAAACTGGAAAAAAAGTTTTTGTAAAATAGTTTTTGGTGTTGAATCGAAAAGTAAATTCAAATTTCATAAAAATGGACCTTTTTTTGCTCTGTAGTAAAAGGGACTTCAAATCAGCGTTTTTGGGCACCGTAAGCATGTAGAAGGAGTTGGAATTTTAAACAAATAATAACGACATTTTTTTATGGATGCAAAACATTTTAAAAAGTCATAGCATCCCAAAAAAAATGAAATTTTATACTTTTCTGACGAACTATAATAAATATAGTTACTAAAATGTAATAGTGAGTACTTGTTTATCCAATTGTCTACTTTTGTTTCCAGTTGGAACCATTGAGGATGATTTTTCTTGTTGCACAGTGTAATGCAATCTAGATAGTAAACAAAACAACTATTTTAAAAAGTGAATATTAAAAGTTGTTGAATACACAAATACATTAAATACAAGTTCTATAAAGTTTTGAAATTATCATCAATCATATGTTAATGAAAAGCTATTGGTTTGCAATATTCTTTTAGTACTGAAAGTGTTTCGTTGTGGTGAAAATGAATTTAACGGCTTTATATATCAATTACAGTGATAAATCCGCTGAGCAATTCAATGCCATTAATCAGTTTGCTGCAGCTGCTCTATTGCATATTATTGTAAATTATTTTTCAAAATGGTCCAATTTTTTTGTGCTGACACTGTCTTGTCGTAAGGATCGTACTTGTGATTTTTATAATGATATGATTTATAAAATGTTTAACGAGTGGAATGAATGGCCACATCAAATTGTGGTAGTAAATAGAAATGATAATATTAAAGTTCCAGGATTAAGACAACATAATATGATATTAACTGATTCCTATGAGGCATTTAAGTAAGTTGGAATTACTTTTTAATTAAAATATCCCAATAGTTATACTTAAAACTTTCCAGAGAAACTGAAATACATTTTTATACGGCTGATTACAATTATAACGAATATTACTATATATTTCTACAAACTCACGATCATTTAATATTTCGAGAAATGCAAAAGATATTTGAATATTGTTGGCTGCATTATCTCATCAATTGTATCATTCAAATACAAACGGAAAAGGGAGAAATTCTAATTTACACTTATTATCCATTTACTGAGAAGTATTGTGGTAAAGTTGAACCGATTTTAATTAACGAATTCAAAGCTACATCCTTATTGCACGAGGAATTGTTTCCCAAGAAATTGAAAAATTTTTATGGTTGTCCACTGAAAGCAGCTCTTTGGCATGTTCCACCTTTTTTATGTTTATCTTCAGATTCCAATAATGTCACATATATCTCTGGTGGTTTTGAAGGTACACTTTTATTGGAATTAGCGAAAAAATTAAATTTTACTTTGGAAATAAAAATACCAGAAAATGATAGTCAACGTGGTTTAATGTTAAAAAACGGTTCTTTAACGGGAGCTCTAAAAATGGTGAGTATTATTTAAATTGAGTAAGGTCAAAGTTATAATAAATAAAGTCGTTGCATATATGACTACCACGCGGCATTTTATTGCAAATTGATTAAAACTGTTCTTTATTTGCTATTCTTCTTTGTTTACCGTTATATGTAATTATAGTTATGAAACACTAACAACATATTATTACACAACTCTTCTCTTACATCTACTAAGTAATCTCTCAAATTTTATACAATTAGAGATCAGTTATCACGCCCTTAAAAACAGTTACAACTTTTAAAAAAACTGTTTGTAATATTAGAAAAAATTGCAAAAATCCTTTGTAATTCTTGTTAATCTTTTTACTAGTATTTAGTAAAAATTTTTGTTGAATCGATCTATATCGATTTCCATTAAGAATTTAGTAAAATTTTAGTAGCTTTTAAAAATTTTTTTAACTATATGGTGGGTCAACTTCGACAGACTGATTTGAAATGCTAATAACTTTTTTATATTTACAGTTTTTAATTTAATTTATTTCCGGTAATAAACAATTTAATAAAATTTCTTTATGTCATCCTACTCAATGCCAGAATGTGTAAAAATTGTTCAATTGTGATTACTTTCCTTGCGAGAGAAAATTACAACTGTTTGAACAATCTCATTAAGAGTGATGAATCACATTTTCAGTTAAATGGATATGTTAATATAAAGCACAGCGACATTTGGGGTTACCCAAAATCCTAGAGCAGTACATCACCGACAACATCTCAAATACACGGTTTGGTGGGAATTTTGGCTGATCGTATTATCGGTCCTTATTTTTTCGAAAATGAAGCTGGCGAACCAGAAACCGTGTCCATGTTGGAAAATGTTATACGTCCGCCAGAATTCAATAATCCAGACATATGGAACCAGCAAGGTGGACCTACAGCTCATACCGAGGGAGACCCAATGTCGATTCTGCGAGAACGTTTGGATGACCGAATAATTGAGGGGTTTCCTTAAAAGACGGGTTTACGACAATAAACCACATAGCATTCAGCAACTTAAGCACATAATTTGCAACGCAAAGCAAAACGTCTTGACATGAGCCATTTAATGCCAACAGGAAAGTGGGCCCCAGTTAAGGGATGTCATTTTTTATACTTAGTTAAAAAAAAAAATTATAAGCTATAGTTACATTAAAAAAAAAATAAAAACTGAAAAAATAAAAAAATAAAAAAGCTATAAGCATTTCAAATCAGTAGGACGAAGTTGTACATTTTAACCTTTACTGAAATTCCGTTTTCCAGTTTATTTTTTTTATTGAATAACAGACAGAAAGCTAAAAAATATATTTCATTTGTAATTTCACTGTATATTCCATTGAAACAACTTTACCGAATAACTTTTTAAATATCTACTGAACTTTTATGGAAAAGTTCTTGCCAGTGTACTAAAAAGTTCACAGTCGTTTATTTGTTTTATTTATTTAAATTAAAATAAAAAAGCTGATAAAATTAATGCAAATTAATATAACAGTCTTACGAAGCAAAACTGAAATTCTTCTACAAATGACTGCTTTTTCATTAAAAAATAAAGATTCTGTATTACTACTCAAACGAGTATTTACAACAGCAGTTCTCTGAGTGTAAGTAAAGCTTTTGAGGGTTATTCTCAATATAATAAATTATTTTATTAACAAAATCCCCAAAAGCTTTACTTAGGGGCCAATATGAGCACAGACATAGAAAGCTTTTAAATAAGCCAGCTGCCGGTAAAGATAAACCTCAATCAATTGCAAAGAAGTTTTTCATAAAAGTGGCATTTATTTTTAATTTTTTTTTTTTAACACTTGCCACTATAACTATAAAATTAAATACATTGAAATTGAAGAAAGATTAACTTAAATGTTGTCATTGCCGTATGAGTGTTATTTAATATAATATCGCTCATACGTAACGTGGGACATTTGAAAATAAATAATGGTCATGATTACTTCGAGATATCACATAGGAATTCAAATTTGAATAACTTGTTGTACACACATACTTTATAGACCCTGCAATACATATCCACATTCCTGTTTAAAATTTTGAAAAATCGTGATTTTTTAGGGTTTAATTTTTAAGAAAATTAAAAATATCGCGGATGTATGTAACTTTGAAGAGCTATATAATCAAAAGTTGTTATCGGATTTCGCTGATTCGAAAAGCATTAGATTGTTATGGTTATCCTCTATCACGCTTATGGAATAATTTAAATTTGAAATTTTTAAATTCTTTTTTGAAAAAAAAAAACGTTTGAACATGTTCCAATCGAAAACTTAACATTTTTTATATAAAACTGTTTACCCAGCAAAAAAACTCGAATTGGTAAGCAGTTGCTGCCTTTATATGATTCCAAAAAAGACGCTTCAACGTCATGCATACTATAAAGAAATTATTTAAGGCATTCTGTAGGGCTTGCCAAAATGCCTTCTTTGAAGCAATAAATATGCAATAAAGTATGCATACAATGAAGCATTAAAGTATGCATACAATGAAGCAATAAAGTATGCATACAATGAAGCAATAAAGAATGCATGCAATGAAGCAATAAAGAAAATTTTAATAAAAACCAGCTTTAGTTATGTTTTTTAGTTCTTATGTTAAAATATTAAAGATTTTTTTAAAAATTTAAAAAAATCTTACCAGAACTTTATTATAATGAATAGACTTTTATTTTATATTAAAAAGTAATTAAAATATTTAAATCATTTTATTTTTATAAAATATAAATTACTGAATTGTTAGAAATGTTAGAAATGTTACTTTATATTAGGTACAAAAGTGGTTTAGATAAATTTGATTAATAGTTTGGGTCTTACAATGAAGGTGCCTCCGTGTTCACCAATCGATTTCGCTTAAATTTGGAGTTAAAACTGAAATTTATTTGTATGGGAACACGTCTGCAATTTCCGAAATTCAAATTTAAAAATTTGAAAAAATTGTTTAGGGGTTAAAAAGGGGAATTAAAAAATATCATTCTTTTTTGAAAGCATGTCTGAAATTTAAAAATTTAAATTACTCTAGAAAACAAGTACTTCTGTCCTCATGCTGTTTATGTTATGGAGTCATGGCCATTTTAAATGTAGTGGCATTCCTGTTACTGCTGCTGAGTCTGTTAATAAATATAACTGTTTACAATGGACTTGTCCAGATTGTGTTCCGCTTGGTGCAACTTTTTACCGCTTTGTCCAAAGTAGAACAACTGATTACCAATCAATTAAAGATGGAGCGCTTGATCTGGTTGATCGTATTGCTACCTATGGAAAGCTTTTTAAAGACTTTAAGTCTCTTGAGGCTCTAAAATCCCCTCAGCAGTCTTCTCCAAAAAGACGTAAATCTGCGAGAAAAAAATAAAGATAAACCTGATGATCTTACCAATGTTAACGTTACTCCTATTAGCCCTATACAATCATCTTTAAAATATACTAATTCTACTAATAATACTGCAATAGTTTCTTCAAATAACTTAGCTGATACATCGAATAATAATGAGCAAACTGTGGTAGCTCCTAACTATGCTCAAGTGTTAGCTTCTTCGGTTCCTGCTCTTTCTGTTCCCATTTCTTCACATCATGAAAATTCTGTTCCGGGTTCTTCAATTCTGCTCGTCGGTTCCTGCATCAGCTCCTGTTTCTGCTTTCTACTTCTTCTGCTTCAAATACTTCTTCACAAGTTCATAATCCACTAAGATCTTTATTGCCAAATAAATCAGTTTTGTTTCCAGGTTAGTCTCCGAAACAACTACTGGTGATATTGGATTTTACATAAAATCAAAACTTAATCAAAATGCTGTATTCCAAATACGTAAATTCAATTTTTCTAAGCCAAGATTAATATCTTCATTCAAAATAACTGTGCCTGCTGACCTCTTTAGTATCGTTATTGATCCTGGCCTGAGTATACACTTGTACGAGAATTTGAATTTAAAAATAAAAACAATCAATTACCTTCTGGTCGTTTGTCTTTACCGGTCTCAAATGCATCAAAAAACTAAATATTCATCCTCATGATCAATTATCTGTAGTAGTTCCAATGCCAAACAATTGCAAAAACTGTGAAAAGCAAGAAAAAGAGAAAAGAATTTAAAATTTAAAATTTAAACTAATTTTCCACATGCATTACTTTACTTTTTTCTATAAAACATTTTCCAAATATTCCGCATTACATTTTAGAGTTATAGTTCGACTAAAAATTGATTTTCTGTAGAGCGATAAGTACCCACCAGGGGTATTAAAGCAATAAAATTCATACAATCTTTATGTCGTTTGGTGCTGTACTGGGTTTGATTTTAGGCCTATGGTTTATTGGGCAAATATTCTTTGAATTTTCGGTAGTTTACGTTTTTGCTAAACCCTTTTTTCTAAAAAAAAATTACACATCATTATGTACATATTTTACAATCTATTTATTACAGTTAACAGAACGAACATCTGATATTAGCTTGGGAGGATTTCGTCTAAATACTTTACGTCGTACTCTACTGACATCTACAACGAATTATTACCATACCAAACTTTCTTTAGTTGTCATATCCGAATCATATCGTAAGAGTTCATTGCAAACATTATTATTTCCATTTACCAGAAACTCGTGGCTTTTCCTGCTTGCTGTAAATTGTACTGCATTAATAGGCGTAGTCATACTAAAACACATTTATGGACAAAAATTACCACAAATATATAACCATGGTGTTTTGGATATTTTACTATCGATATTGGGAATGGCAGCAATATATAATCCAACAAAGAATGCTAGCAGAATACTAAATATATCATGGATGATATATACTTTAATAATAAGAACTATGTATCAAGCATTATTATATCATTTGATACGTATGTATGTTGTAAACGATGTTCCTCAAAGTCTAGAAGAAATGGTACGGAAAAAATACTCAATTGTTGTAAACTTTGTATCTCTTGAAACTGTCAAACAAATATCATTATTCAATTCTATGAATATTATTGATCTTAACACTTCATCAAGCATGGTTGTATTAAACTATATGGAAAACTTACCACTTAAAGAAGCCAAAAGGTACGCGACTACAATTCCCCTGAATTTGTTACAATTTTTAGCTGTAAGTTCACATAAAGCGGGAGTATATAAGGTGTTGCCAACGGATATACTTAATTTTGAATTTTGCATGTTTATGACAAAGCATTCATTCCTAGTCGATCAATTTGATGAGTTATTGGTGTGGATACGTGGATCCGGTCTAATGGATGCCTGGTCAAGACAAGAAGTCGATGAAAATTATTACAATAGTCAACATTTACAACTCGATCGTTTATTTGGTTTACAACAATTACAAGTGGCATTTTTGCTATTTTGGGTGGCTATATTGTGGCAATTGTAATTTTTATATTAGAGTTATTTTACAAACGTTTAATTGACAGTGTAAAAAATTAGTTCTGATCAGATCTAAAAATATATGATTGAATTTGATTATATATGGTTTAATATAAAAATATCTATTGCCATATCTGATCATATATGATATGGTCTACCATTTGCGTTCCGCTTTATGGCCAGATCTGTTCTGGTATAGTTTCAGATCTGTTTATATCTGAATTGATCGGTAAATTGGATAGCTTTTATACCCAGATATGAGCAGATCTGTTATTTATTTTTTTACTGGATAAAGATAGGTAAGTGATTTAAAACCTTAAAATTATTCAACACCTCAAGTACACTACTATGAAAATATCCATGCGTATTATTTACGAAGCATTTCATACATTGTACGAAATATTTCTTTATTAAGCACCACGAAAATCTTTCGTAAAATATACAAAATCCTCGCAATTTCTGTGTGCATTTTACTAATTTATTTTTGTGTTTTACGAAATAGTTTCATTATTTTGCACCACAAAAATCATTCATAAAATATACGAAGCTATTCTTAACATTTTTGCATAAATTTTAATAAGATTTTTTTTAGATTCTACGAAAAAATTTCGATATTTCGTTTGCTTTATTACACAGTACAACATTTTTTAGCACATGATTTTGGGACTTAAATCTGGGAACTGCACGTGAAAGTAGCCCCAAAAATAAGAACTTCTGCATCATTCGTTTTGTCAAGTTGGATGCAGTAATAATTGAATGCTTTTGCTCAAGGCGTATTTTTAGCACTTTTTCTATATTTTAACACGGTTATTTCTCGGAATACCTGACGGAATATCTATTTTGTGTCTGAAGCTAAGTTGTAGATATTGAATAGGAGAAAAAAATGCGCAACAATCCTACCCGAAAAAGGTGCATCCGGTGATTTAATAATCACAAAAATGCATATTTTTCCCCATTTTTCACATTTTTTGCTCAATAACTGGATTACAAATCAACAAATATGCAGTTTTTTTATAAACTTCATTTTGCATGAAAATTATTATTATTATTACTAAATCATCAAGAACTGTTTTATAAAATTATTTATTTGTTGCCTACTGTATTTTGCCTAATTGTATATTAATCTTTTATATTAGTCAAACTTTTTATATGCTACATTTGTGATTAAAGTTATATGTACAGTGCTATAAAAGACTCGTTCTTGTTGCACTGTGTACCAAATAAATAAAATAAATAAATAAATAATATTTATTTACTGCAAATTTAATTTACAGAAAATATGTATAGAGAAAAAGGACAGGCTGCCAGGGCCTTCGCCTTTAATAAAGTATGATATTATGTATTTAGATAATTAATAGATTACAAAAAGATGATATATAATAAAAAAGTATAAAATAGTAGATGTTTTCTTAGTTGATTATAATCAAAGTTCTGTATGGATTCCGTTAAAGATATTATTTGGTTGTTTTTGTTGAAGCAAGATAAGAGGTGATCCATAGTTAAGATGTTGCCGCAGTTAGAGCATACCGGTTGTGAGGAGCTGTTTTTAAGGATGTATTCATGGGTTAATTTGGAGTGGCCTAGTCTCAGCCTAGTAAAAATTTTTTGTTGTTGGTAGGATATGTTGGTTTTTGTAAAAGATGGTTTATTTTTTTGTAGTATGCATTTGGTAAAGTGTTATTGTTTTGATGTTGTTTATTTTTACTAGATTTTGAATATCTTTTTTGTGTAGTTATTGATCAATATGGTTGGGGATTTGTTAGTGATTTTAGCAATCGTGTCTGCAAATTCATTTCCTTTAATGTTCTTGTGAGCCGGTGTATAGAGTATTTTTGTGTGTTTGCTGCGAACAAGATTTTCTTTGATGCGGGAGACTAGGGGATCAGAGTGCTTATATGATTTCAAAGCGTTAACGGATGATAGGTTATCAGTGCATATTATGAGGTTCACTCCAGACGGTTTAAGTGTGATTGCTTCTTCTATGGCTGTTATTTCTGATGTAAATATTGAAGTATAGTCAGGAAGCATTCCAGTTTTGACTATGGTATTGTTTTCATCAACTACAGCAAATGCATTGCCATTGGCGGTTTTGGAGCCATCGCAGTACCAGATTATGTAGTTTTGGTTTTTATAAGTGTTCGTTTGTTCTAGGTATTGCTGAATAATCTGGTCTGAATTATAGTTCTTTTTGGTGGTATTTGTGGTTTTAATAAAATGCGCTTCTATGTTAGTCCAGGGCGGAAAGTGTACTCTGAAATTGGATGGTTTGTTTAATGAAATTGATAGACTATTATAGACTAATTTTGTGATTGATGCTATAGTAGTTTCGATTTTAAGTTTCTTTTCAATTTTGAGAAGTTGTTAGCGTCATTAAATATAACGTTATTTTGATTTGTGAAATTTTTATTATTTGGGTGCTGATGAGTTTACAATATCTGTCTTCTATAGTTGGTAGCCCCAGTTCTGTAAGCATGTTCAATATTGGTGTTGTTCTAAAAACTTGTGAAATGATTCGTAATGAGTGATGATAGTATTTCTTAATAATTGACAACTGTATTTGCATGTAAAAGAAAATTCCGATTTTTCCCCCCATTTTTCACCTTTTTTGCTCAATACCTGGATTATGCTATTTTTTTTTTCTAAAAACTTTATTTTGCATGTAAAAAAAAAATCCGATTTTTAGTTTTTTCTCGCATTTTTCGACGTTTTTGCTTAATAACTGGATTACAAATCGACAAATATGCTTTTTTTTTTTTATAAACTTTATTTTGCATGAAAATAAAAATTCTTACACAGAAATATGAGATTTTCATATGTTATCTATGCATGGAAACAAAATCTACAACATTTTCAATTATAATTGAAAATTTTCTACAACTTTGCTTCAGATACAAAAGAGATATTCCGTTCGGTATACCGAGATATAACCGTGTTTAAATATAGAAAAAGTTCTAAAAATCCGCCTTGAGCCAAAAAATTCGTATGGCCATTAAATTATTACTGCATGTAACTTGACGAACGAATTATGCAGAAGTTCTTATTATTGAAGATACTTTCACGTGCAATTCTCAGAATTGAGTCCCAAAATCACATGTTGTTTTGTGTTATGAAAAAATTTGAAAAAAAAAAAAAATTTAATAAAAAAGGAGGCCTAAATACATAATCAAAAATAGTCGCATGCTTGTCGCATTTTTGCTGTAAATTAGCGATATTTTGAAACAGTTTCATTTGACAAAACTCAACGAAACTTTCATCATATTTATGAAAATTTTTAATAAATATTATGATCGTTTAAGTGTAGTTTTCAAATGAGAACTTTAACCATTTCCAAAAAAGGGTGTTTGTTTTTTGTGTAAGTAAATCATTCAGACGTTTTTTAATGTTTCAAAATTAAAGAAATTATTACAAAATCTTGATAATTGTCCATTAATTATAAATTTATTAAATATTTAAAAAATCTATTACATTTTTACATAAATTTGATTTTAAACTAGCAACTTCTAAACAAAATATAACCGAACAAAATAATAAAAATAATGCATAAATACTGAATGGTTAGCGCGTTGGACTGTTACACAGATGGTCCCGGGTTCGATTCCCGGTGACGACAACATCAATTTAGAAAAATAATATGTATGAGTTTTCTATCACTTATATGTATCGCTGCGCCCACCTTCGGTGTTCCCATAGCACTTAACCGCACCGAAGTATAATAATGAATCGGGGCTATGAAACAAAAAGCTTCAATAAATTCGCCAACTCTACATCAGGTGGCGACCAACAACTGTTCTAAGACTTATCATCTCGCGCAATTACAGTGTTGCCATGTTTGAAGCCCTTCATCTTTCAACACCTTTCATCTCTCCACTATCCCCTTTCCAAAGAAAGCAACACATTAATTAATAGGAAGAATTTCCTGAGTGTTGTAATATTTTGTTAAAAAAAAAAAAAAAAAAATAGATAATTTTATCAGTTCACGTTTAACACGGCTAGAATGTGTCGTTGCAAACAGATAATACGATTCGAAACGTTTTATTAAACCCGCTGCTAATATTCGCAAGATCAATTGCTGCGTTTGATGTCTTAAAAATGTATGTCGTGGCATATAAAATACTATGGGTGCTGAAATTAAAGGTTGTGCTAATATATCAACCCTTTCATTTGGATTCTCCTGATTGTACGACAGAATGGACCAATCTAATAACATAGTGCAATTTTTGCATTGTCCGTGGTAGAACTAATACGTTTAAATAGCAGTTTTAGCATCTGGTGCGGCCAGTCTAACGACTCTTTCTACAGCTGGAAATGCATATATTGTATAATTATTATCTATAACTTCACGTAAACTACTTATGGATGTACGAGTTCGACCATCTTGTAATAGTTTAAAAAGTTCGGCAGAATATGCAGACCTTAGAACAAATGTATATAACATCCATACGACTAAAATATAGCGTGCAAACGTTCTACAGGGTATGCGGTTCAATGTTGGACCTCCGAATAATGTTGAAAGAAGATTTGTAATTGGTATGCGATTTTTTTGACCATACACAAAATCCATAATGTTTGATTTTCCCAGAAAACGCAGATAATATATGAAGAGTATGGCAAATAGTATAGTGGAACTAAAGCACAACCATATTATATAACGAAATGGTTTGTATAAACGTTCAAATGGCGACATTTTTCGTCCTTGTGGTATGGCCAAGGTATATGGTATCGTGACATAACTATCACTGGGCTGCATTACTCTTGAACGTAATTCATTATACATCAGAGATATAATTGTTATATTTGCCTCCCCCTCAATGATCTGTAAAATATTAACAATAATTGTTTGATTTACTTAAAGAATTATTGGTTTGAGCATTGATAAATTAGTTCATACAATTTGAGTTAGAAAAAAAACTATAAGCATAATACATTTATGCATAAAGGCAGCCGAATTTATTTACAATCAAATAGTTCGGTTTCAGCAAACTAACTTTTCAGTTGTACCGACAAATTTTATTCGAGGCAACCAAAGATTTACAGAAACAATAAATATTTTCTCTTAACTAATATTCTGCTGTCATATCCGAAAAACTCGACTACAACAACCGAGTCATTTGATAGTCAACAAATTCAATTGTCAGCACGAATATGGTTTTATGTGTGCCTAGAAAATTAAATTACACTCCAAATAATAAATTAGTAGAAAATTCAGTAAAACGCCTTGTAAATCAAATATACTATTATTCAGCATATTTTTAGCAGAAATTTTGTTTTCAGCTAAAACTTTAAATATACATATTTAGCACTTAACTATTTTGAACTTATGTTTAACTTATATTTTACTAATGTTTTACTAATTTATTTTGCTAAAAAGTTTGTTCTGATAAGCACGTTAATAGTGTGGACGACAACCATATTGAAAGATATACGCAGAACGAAGTAGATGTCGCGGCATGTCAAGATATAGTAGAGACAAGGAAAATGATACTAAAAAATGCAACTCTTGTAAGATATATAAAAAAACAACCACTAAGATTTTTGTATGCGTTTCACAAAAATTGGCAAAAAGCTGTTCTGTTTAAGTAATAAGCGATTTTAAAGTTTTTAAATGAAATAGCTCTCTCTAGATGTTTCAGACTTTAAACATAACTTCTGAATTTATATCGAAAGTAAATATCTATCAAAATAATGTACAAAATTTGATGTATCAGCTTTTTCCGACTTTTAAGATCTTTTTTTTTTTATAATTGTGTAAGTTCAGGAATACTTGGCTACTGAGTTATTTTTTGTTTTCAGAAATCTTTCTCTATATATTCTAATAAAGAAAATGGAATAATTTTCAGCACATTGGAGTTTTTAGAAGTTGGAAAATTCTCGATCTGATCTTTTAATTTAACAAAAACGTTCATATTGAGCAAATTTGTCTGACTCAAAACTTGTTCCCGTATGTCCTCAACCAAACATAACATCGTTATTTTATTCATTTTTATTATTAACATGTCAAAAATTGTGTTTTTAAAAACATTTTATGGCAACAGTGAAACAATAATTTTAAAATTTCAAACATTATTCAAATAACCAAGACTTCAACTGTGTTTGTTATATTGCCCTTCTATATAAATTTATCAGCCTTACAATTAGGGGTTTACTTTAAAGAAATATCAGGGGCCGAATTACGGCATTCGTGATCGAGTGAAATCGTTCGAAAACTGTGTTTTTAGTGAGTACCTACAAAATACAAAGTTTTATATTTATTTCTAATCAAATACCAATGCAGAACATCCCCGATAAAAAGTATTTCGTTAAAAAAAATTTTTCGGAAATAGGAAATTAATTTCTATCGAAAAAATTACGATCACGAATGCCGTAATTCGGCCCCAGTACGAAACGGTTTAAGCTTAGCTACGAATTATAAAAGCGAGTTTTCGTGACACTATTTTGGTAAATATCGCCTAAAGTAGGCAGCGAAAAAAAAATTGTAGTAGCATTTTTATTTTATTTTTCATGCTGAACATGAGGTACAAAAGGCTTGTCCTGTTCATGGTTCCTCCTATCTCATAAAATATTGAGAAATAAGAGGCATATAAAGTTAGATTCGACAGCATTGGCAGAAAAACACAATCGGCACAGTGTCGCAAAGCGTTGGCTTTTTCAAAAATTTGACCCTACGGGTCAAAAGTCGGGACATCAGAATTCGTTTTAGAGGTATGGTTCTTTCGGCAAAGTTTTTCTTGAACGTTAAGCGATTTTTTGCCTCCATACAAATCGACCCGGCCTAATATACATATAATAACACACATTAAACCTCTCTCTGCTTTTAACAAAGCTCTATTTTATTGCAAGACGTACACTTACGAGAACTTTTTCATAAAAGTTCAACAGTTATTTTAAAATTTAAGCGGTAAAGTTGTTTCAATGAAATATTTAGTTAAATTACCAAAGAAATATATTTTTTAACTTTCTGTCTGTTATTCAATAAACAAAAAGCGGACTTTCGGTAATAGTTAAAATATTCAGTTAAAACTTTATATTTAAAACAAAAAGTTGTATTATATTGAGTATTGAAGTAAACGAAAACAATTTACTGGTTTTATCGATTTTGTCAATTATTTGTTCAACTGTTGAAAATAAACTAAAAAAAATGCAATTGTTTTAAACTGATTTTCAGTTAATTTAATGTGTATATTCAGTAGTCGTTACTTAAAAAATATTGTGAGTGGTGTGAAAATATAACAAAATATTTAAAACAAATTATACTAATTGGTTGAAATATTGGTAAAAATAATATTGGCAAAGAATTTTGCGGGTGGTACTGGCAAACACATGCTTTGCACAAAAATTAGTGTTTTCCTAGTACAATCCCTGCGGGAAATGGACCAGTCACTGGTATGGTCACGTGACTAGAACTTTGTGTGTATGAACCAGTCCAAGTTTCGGTTCTGTTATATGAAAGTGACCTGTACTTTTAACATGGGCTTGTCATAGGAGGTGAAAATTTGCTACCTTTGGAGCACTGTGTGACGTGGCGAATAACTTGACCAAGGTAACCTATCACCGTACCGACTAAATGAATATGCCACAGGACAAGTTAGATGTAGGAAGTGTCAAAGTAAGACCATTTTAGGATTTATGTGATATGCAACAGAACCAGTGGGGAAAAAATTATCACGTGACTGGTGTAGATGTACGTATCGTGGAACTGGAGAAAAATTGTTGAAGGAAAACTGGTCACATATTAAGCGAAATGTGTTCTGTTTTAGGGGTAGTTTGAGTGGAATAGTTTGGTAAAGTACCACTGCACTGGCCTAAGGGGTACATGTCGACGGGCATGCGGAAAGTAATTTGCAAGCAACCTGTCACTTTTTATTCAGCGTGTGTCATATTATGTACGAGTTGCTAAATAGCCCGTCCGGAACCAGTCGCTGCACTTATTCAAAACAGCGTGTCATTCGACCTGCTCAAAAACCTTCAAAAAGGCACAACAAAAATCAATTATAAAAATTGTTAATTTTGTCTATACCCAACTCAAAACTATAACATTAAATTCATTATAACAATTTAAATTTGGAAAAGTACATAAACTAGACAAGAAGTCCGGATATTCAAATATAGATTTTTTGCAAGTTTTTTCTTTATTTGCTAACATTTTCTACTAATTTATATTTCCAACACTTCTAAAAAGCACTTCATGAAACTTTAATTTGCATTCTGCATTATAATTCAAGTTGACAATAATATCTTTATAAAAAGAAGAAGCTGCAACAATTCAGCACAAATGTAACGTATAGCTTATAAAGAAGAGTAACAAAATATATACTCAGTTTCAATTTTGTTCCCAAAGCAATTCTTAGAAATTGTCATTACTTACACATAAATAATCGTTACCAAAAGTCTTGTAAATAACTTAACAAGATATTTCGAAACCAATATGCAGAAATTTTTAAATTTTAATTTTTGTATATTCTTGTAAAGTGTTTCAGGTTTTTTAATAAATTGTGCAAAAAAACATATTCTGGTGATAGTTTTTTGGTAGCGATATTTTATGTGTAAAATCTCCATTCACTTGAAATATCGGCACTGCTAACGGTTTTGAGCCAGTTCAATGACCAGTAACAACTACAACTGCAACGACCCTACACTTTGATGTTATGTTACTTTTTCTCCAGTTACGTGATGTATCTGGTACCAACCAGTGAATGTTTTGTGACCATAACTTCTTGCTAAGCTCCATCAAATGGGCTTTCATTCTAATTTTTTAAATTGGATAAAATCATATTTATCCAATAGAATTTGTAAGGTTAACATTGAAAACTATTTTTCAGAGCCTTATATTCAGACTTCAGGAGTACCACAAGGTAGTATCTTGGGGCCACTTCTTTTTAATTTATTTATTAATGACATTTCGTCGTGTTTTAATAAAACCAAATTTCTTTTATATGCTGATGATTTAAAAGTATTTTAAAAAAGTTCCACATTTCTTGATGTTTTTGATTTACAAGCGGATTTAAATAATCTTCTTGTATGGTGCAATTAAATAGGCTTTATTTAAATCTTAGTAAATGCCTCCATATGTCGGTTTTAGGTCATTAAATCCAATTCATGCTACTTTTTATATTGGTGATTATAATTTGGAATCTGTGGATTCAACTCTTGATCTGGGTGTTGTTTTTGACGCAAAGTTGTCGTTTGGGCTTCATGTGGACTATATTGTTCCAAAAGCTTACTCTATGTTAGCTTTCCTGAAAAGAAATTGTGCTGACTTTTCCGATCCAACTACATTAAAGCTAATTTATTCTGCCTTTGTCAGATCAAAACTGGAGTATGCTGCCATAATATGGGCTCCTCATTGTGGTACTCACATCGCTCGTATTGAAAGGGTGCAAAGGAAATTTGTCAAATTTGCAACCTCGTCGTTTAGGTTTACTGATCCTATACCCTCTTATAGATCTAGAGGTCTACTAATAGGTTTAGAAACCCTTGAATTTCGTAGGTTACTGCAATCTGCTTTATTCGTTTTTGATATTATAAGTGGTGCTATTGATTGTTCTGAGTTGCTTTCCCGTATTAATTTTCATGTTCCACCAAGAAGATTAAGGTTTAATTCTATTTTTGATGTACCACTACATCGTACCAATTATGGGCTTAATAGCATTTTAACCCGTACTTTTATTCAAATGAATGAGATTAATAATAAACAGCTAATTACTTTTAAAGCAACAAATTGAGTTTTGGACATCAAAAACTAGCTTTAAACAACAATTATATTCCATTATGATGGATTTAGTATTTAAATAAATAATGTAGATATTAAGATTATTATAAAATTGTTATATCATAGTCTGTAAGGATTTATGTATCCATAGACTGAATAAATTGAAATGAAATAAATTGAAATGAAATAACTATAGTCACGTGATTGCACATTTCACCCAAATTAACACTTTTTGGTGCACCACAATTTTGGTTTCACCAGTTTAGTGACGTGCTCCCCAATCATATATCACAGAATTACCACTTTGGATCAATCGACCTTCATTTCCCGCAGGGATATTAATTGTGCGTTTTTAAATTTTTACTAAAGTTTGTTTACAATTTCTTCCTGTGAGGTGTCGCACATTTTTGAAGTAGGTCTCATAGAACAGTATTTAAATAACTATAAAAAATTATAAATTGTTTATTAAAAAAAAGCTGTTTGCAATTGCATGACACATTATAAACTATAATTTTAAAAATTATTAACTAAGTGTCAGACTAACATGATGGTAATTTCATTAAAGACGTTTTTGAAGGAAGAATCGTGTGATATCGTTAAGCTAAATTATTTAGTCCCTGACATAGCCGGCATTTAAAATATTTGATTTGCATGAAAATGGTAAAAGTGTAAACTCAAAAATTAAAAAAAAAAACGCCCGACTCAGCGACTTGATTTTAGTAAATTGGAGTTTTTCTGCCATTTTACAAATTTTTCAAAAAATGTCATAATTTTTTTTGTCAATATTTACATAGTGAAATTGTTTATGTTTTCAATTTCAGACACATGATCATTCATGGAATGTGTAATTTAACTTTCGATTTTTATTAATTAATGTTTGGTTGGTTATTATTAACTACTTAACCCTTGTTGACCAGCACACAAAGCCTCTTATATATGGAAAAAAATTAAAAATAATTTAAAAAAAATATATTTTGTGATATAGATTTTCTAATTCTAGACATTATTATGATCAAATGAAAGCATGTTTTGTGAAGTATTTGAGTACAAAAACAAAACAATTTAAGATCACTTTTAAAAAATACCTCGTAAACTTTAGTAACGGACCCCACGGGTTAATGCAATACAATTTCTCTCAAATTTGCACCAAATAACTATATAATCTGAACAAAAATAGTATTTTTTACAAAAAGTTGTTCTACGTAAAAAAATGCCACTTTACTGCACAGTGGCACCCGATAGTTTGTGCAATAGTTTGTTTGTTGTAAAATAGGGTAAGGACTTTGTTTAATATGCTGTATATTTTTTTATTCCTACCACTTTTGCTTCAAATTTCCAAATGTATAAAAAAATGATGAATTTATGAAATTAAATGAAGGAATTTTACAATTCTTGGAAAAGATTATAAACATTTTTAGTATTTACACTGATCTCCATGAGGATTATCTTTTATTGGACTGGAAAAAATTTCATTAAAAATTAGTTACATAAAAAGCATGAAGAATTAAAGAATTTTACGCCCTATATTTCTGGTCCTTAGGAGTTCGCCTTAGCCGGGTGTTTTACTGTATATTTCTTGGAGGGTTTCAAATATAATGGTTTACTCTAAAAATATAGATATCATGCATTATGGAGTAAAGTTGTAGCAGTGAAATAATTACAAAGTTTGGTTTTTTTCTGTCAACAAAATAATTATTTAAATATCGTCATAATTAGTTTTCACAAAAGTGAAAAAACACTGTGCAACGAGTTTTTTAGTCAACGCCGTCGGGCTCAGTGGTTTCAGTGCGAAATTAAAGTAGACAACTGGATAAACAAAACCGCAAATGGGTTTTGCAAAGGTAGTTCGAATTTATTTTTCATGGCATCTTAAAGTTGTAATATGTTTTAACAACTTTAGAGTTTGTCACAAAAATTTTTAATTTGCCAAATCATCACTTTTTTACGGTTTTTGCATCGATAAAATGTAGCGTAATTATTTTTTATACA